>JASSUY010037476.1:0-12527 GCA_032466535.1 Forpus xanthops
TGGCAGTGTTCAAGGCCAGGTTGGACACAGGGGCTTGGAGCAAGCTGCTCTAGTGGAAGGTGTCCCTGCTCATGGCATGGGTTGGAACTGGATGAGCTTTAAGGTCCCTTCCAACACAAACCATTTCATTCCTTTCTACTCCATGACCTACACGCAGTCTGAAGCATTAGCATGAAATCTGAAAGTGTTCAGGGAGCTGGAAGGTGGCTGGAAAGAGCATACAGGTCTCCTGAAACAGAGAAAGTGTTTCCGAGTTAGAAGTGATTAAAGCAGAAAGGGAAATAACCCAAGGCTTTTGCATCTCTGAGAATGAAAGAGGAGGGGACTTCCAGCTGGAAGTGGTGGGAAGTCATGGGGGAGTCTCCAGGTGCCCTGGAGAAAAGGATCCCAGGCAAGGGGATGGGATGGGGCATGCTGCAGTAGCTGGAGGGGGAACATGCTAGGATGGCAGCAGAGCTGGATTTGCAAGATCTGCAGAGTGGGAGGCAGGGAAGGTGCTCACTTGGCTGCTCTAATGTAAAGGCATGAATAGGGGGCAGGGACCAATGGCTCTTCCCTGAAGGTTGAAGAATAGGGTCCTGTAGGAAGGCCAGAGCTGGCTGTTTAATAGAGAAGTTTGAAGTGCAGAAGATGTCAGATATCATCTATCTATATATCATCTATCTATCTATCTATCTATCTATCTATCTATCTATCTATCTATCTATCTGTCTGTCTTTTGGGATAATTGTAAGATTAGTGACTCTATGGGCTACCTTAAGTGGTGGAGGTCACTTGTGAAAGCTAGTGGTGATGTGGATCACAGCAGCAGCTGAGGAAGAGAAAGAGAAATGTCAATCATGTATTATTGCTGTGACTAGAGTGTCTGGAGATGATGAATTTGCCCATGGCTCAATAATATAAAGTTCCAGACTGCAAAAAGATATTTGTCAGAGGGAAGATAGTGCTTGGGGTGAAAAGCAGGTGCTTTGCTAAGTTAAAATCCTGTAAAGTATTTGCAGCTGTGAGAGGTTTGTAAGAGAAATCCAGAGCAGATGCCATCAACTGTTTTGTTCTTCTAATACGGTACATGGTAAAGAGGGAGTTTGGGAAGTTAATAGTAAATATGATTTGTAACTTAGTTCTGAAACTGAGCTTTTCTCTCTTGGTAGCTGTTTCATGGTAGTAGGTGAGCTTAGGCCTGGGAAATACAAAGGGAATTCCCATCCTACCGTGGCTTCTGTCTTCGGTACAGCACTGGGACTGGCCAAGCAGAGGTTGGAGACAACGGTGTTGTATCTTTACTAGGAAAGAGAAGTGCTGAGAAAGCAAACCTGATGATTTAATACCCATCCATGTGCAGCTGGCAGGGGGCTGAGGCAGGGAGAGGATCAGCGGAGAGGAAGACTGGTCTTTCACAGTAGTGAAGAAGGCAAGCACATCGGCAGAGACATATGGAAAGCAGATCTCACAGAAGGATGGGGAGAAACAACATTGGCTCCTCTGAAGCTCAGTGCTCGAGAGGTTTTGCACAGAGCAGATTCGTGTTATGCAATTGGTTTATGGTACGGGAAGTTGCAGAGCACTTAGTGAGAGCCAAAGGAGGTGTTCCACCATTCTCCCAGGGGAAGAGCGAGCTGCTCTTGCTCCAGGAAAGAAGAGGCGTCTGATGCCAGTAAGGAAGAATGTTGCTTTAACTCCTTCTAAAGAGGCCTCTCAGGCTCCAGGGCAGCAGCTGGACTTGGGAAGATAAGCAATTTGCAATGCAATTCCTGTCTTGCTGTGGTGGTTTTGTGGGTTGGTCATGGATTGCCTGTGCCAAAGTGCCAAGAGGGCGCAATTCCTCTCCGCGGTGTCATGGGGAGAATCCGGCCATAGTCTGCATAAGGGGACAGATTCCTGGGGAATCTCCAATTTCCTTTACTCTCACTCTGGGAAGTTATTAAGCACTCTGAGTTAAAATACCTCTTACCTATTTGTTTGTTTGATCTGTTCATAAGGCACATAGCCAAAGCGCCGCGGTACTGAACAAGAAGCACGGGCTAAGAAACTCCGGGCTGCAAGCGCTGCTGAGCGTAGGCAGGGCTGGAAGCTGCCCTGCAGAGTGGAAAGGGACAGCTTTCCTTCAGTGCAAACACATCTGGAGAAGTGGGAGAGGAAGGAAGGAAGTAGGAGAACAGAAGAAAGTGGAAAATACTGGAATCAGCAGCAGTGAGCCAACCAACCTACCGCAGTGGGACAGACGGTGCCCTAAAAGTAGCCGGTTTCTAGGAACGCATTCCACACTTGGTAAGGACACTGATGGTAACAGTCACAAGATGTCTGTGCTTTGAAATCTTGGTGCACTCCTCAAGTTGGTGTAGCTACATGCTTTGTTCACTTGCCTCTATCTTCTAGCCTTCGTGGTGTTAGAAATGCTCTGACTCCATCCAAATACCGCAGTGCCGTGTTTGGGAAGTGGGTTGTGAACTCTTGGGGCTGAGCAGTGATTTTCAGTCACAGTTTGGCAAAAGAGGGAGCTTAAATTGTGGGGTTTTAGAAAAACCTGATTCCCAGATCCAGGATTTCACTCCACTTTGTTTAAGGTTAATTTTCTTGTCTGCAAAGTGTGTAACCTGTGCTTTGCTGCTCTATATCAAGCCACATGGAGCTCCTGGGTGTCAGCTGTAATCTTGCAGGTCTCCTGAGGTGATAGCAACAGTCCTGTTGTAAAGATGTTTGAGGCTGCACACTTCTGTGCCCACTTTGAGATGATTCTCTTTCATCTCCTGATGGAATAGGGTTGTGAGGGTGTCTTCTGGGATTTGCTTTTTGGAGCCAAGCTACAAAAACTCAGCCTTGCTGCTGCCATCCTTCTCCAGTCACTTGGAGCCATGCTCCTGAGCCTCCCTAACATCAGACACCCGTGTTTCATTTCATTCTGGCAGCTGGTTTGAAGCAGAAGAACACAAACACCTTGTGCTCAGTCACACAGCGTGGCAGCCCATCACAGTGAGCAGTGTGTGCAGCCTTGAGAGGCCACAGCTTCATGTTCAAGTACAGTAAATGCATCTCAAGTGCACCACTGGAAACGGTCCATGACCCATGTTTCTCCTTGGTCAGTCTTGTGTTTAGCAGAGGCTATGCTGGTTTGCAGGCAGGAGGTGTTTTCTCTTGCTGCATTCCTGGTCTCCCCAGGTGCATGGCATAGCTGGCTCTCCCCTGGGAATGCTGTCTTGGCACCGGCTGTTTGAATTTCCATACTGGGATGCTCAATCAACTTGGTACAAACAGGTATCAGCTTCTTTCTGATCACAGGCATCAGGTGCTGCATGTATTGACCGACCTGCATACAACCAGCATGGGGGAGACCTGTAGTTTACCTGTTGTTTACTTCACTTTTCCATACAGTTATCCATCTCTGTCAGGATGTCGAGGTGGAGTAACTTCCTCTAGTGGAAGTTGTCCCTGCACATAGCAGGGGGTTAGAACTGGATGAGCTTTAAGGTCCCTTCCAACACAGACCATTCCTTGATCCTCTGATGTGCTGTCTTGAGAGATGTGTGTGGTCTGAGTATCTCTTCTTAGGGGTTCTGCTTTCAGGATGGGATCTGGTCTGCTGTTTAAGAAAGCACAAGCTTCCTGGTTGGTGCTTTCTGTTTGCCATGTAGCTTGCAGGTTCTACAGCAGCACACAGGCTCTCCACAAGGACAGCTGGGCAAATCTGGGCAGCAAGTGAGTGTCAAGGTGATGGCTTCTCAGGCTTCCTCATAGCTGGTTGCACAGATATCTCTGCTCCCCCAAGTGCCAGAGCAGGGCAGAGGGCTGAGAACAACACTGCTGCTGTATTGATAGAGATTCTTGGATGCTGTTGAATCATAGAAGCATAGAATAGTTGGGGGAGAGAAAGGATCTTAAAGCTCACCCAGTCCCAAGCCCCTGCCATGGGCAGGGACACCTTCCACTAGAGCAGCTTGCTCCAAGTCCCATCCAACCTGGCCTTGAACACTGCCAGGGATGGGGCAGCCACATTCTCTGGATTAACTGATGCTCTCACGGACCACATTGTGTGGCTGCATCCCGTGATGTTAAATGCTTAACTGTATTAGGGATTTCTGGGAGATAGAGTGACAGCTTGTCAAAACTAGACAGCAGTTCTATATTTGACATCTTGAGGTCAAAACCTGTCAGTTCCTTGATTTTTTACGGTGTCTTAAACCGCCTGGAGAGTGTTTTGAGCCTTGTCAAAATGAATTAATTCAGGCCAAGTCATATTTACAAGCTTGTACTGCTCTGATTCAGCAGCAAGACCACACTTGATTTGCAGCCTAATGCTTACAAGCGATTGTGGAGGATCTGGGGGGCTGATAGAGCCGGTTGCTGTTTCCTCCAGAGCTGCATGTGCTACAGTTATTACTTGCTCTTTGCTTTGGCTGTCTGCAGCATTGTTTTCCTCCTCCTTATGAAAGCAGCCAACTTTCTAATTAAGGAAACCACTCTGCAGCCATTGTGGCTGTTCATTTGAGTTCTTTGTCCATACCAAAGTTTCCATGTCCCCAAAAGATTTTGAAGTCATTCTTTAGTACGGCTGAAAGCAGATAAGAGCTTTCGCTTAGGGCATGCTCTTCCTTTAACTTAGTTAAGAAGCAGATGCGCTGCATTAAGCGCCGCTGTGAGCAGCATCTTTGCTTTGTAAGAGCCTCAAATCCACCTCTGGCTATTACAAATGCAGCCGAGGTTGTTTTTCTATTGGATTCTTGTATGAAGAAAAGAAGTTATGAGGAATAAATATCACTCTGTGCTGGGCTTTACTGCTAACTGGGCTTTGAGCCTGGAAGGGTTTAAAAGTCATCATGCTCCAAGGGAAAGTTGTACCGAGAAGGAGGTGGAGGCTTGCTCCAACCAGCTGCTGTGATTTGGCAAAAGGCTTGTCCTGACCAATGGGAAAGAGTCCAGGACTGAGACAGGGAGGCAGCCAGCGCCAGCACAGCTACACCCAGTGAGATTAAGTCCAAATTAGAAACTCTGCTTGCAGGGGTTTATCATTTCCTTTATATTGTGCTGTTAATAAATGCAAATCTTTTTTTATCTCAGTTGTTATCCTCTCTTGTATCTTTTGCTAATAGGCATTGTCCTTAGCTCAGCCTGTGCTGATAACTGTAGAAAGAGGATGGAGACATTCACATGCATTATTGTGCTGTGCCAAAAGTACCTGGGTGTGCAAGGAAAGAATATGGGCACTTCCCAATGTCTGTGTGCCAGCTGCTCCTGTCAGCCTTGAGCTAGACGAGGGTCCAGAAGACAATGCCATGTTAATGCATCACAGTTCAGTGTTTTTGGTACTTCACAGCGAAGCACAATAACTTTTTTTTCTGGCTTCGTTTCTGAAGTACACAAAATTCAGAACATATGCATCATTAATTGCTCTTGCCAGTCATCCCAGAGGAAACGCTTGGATCAGGCCTGGTCACTCATCCAGTGGGAAGTCTTCATGTCTCCTAATCTACCTTTACATCCCTAGTAACAGCAGAAGCTTCTGCCTTTGTTGTAGGTTAAAATGGACTGCAAAGACCTACCTGCTCACATCTGGTCACTGTGGTGGTTCACAGCTCTTTGGGAAAAGCAGCTTTTGCTGCAGTACTATTGGAGAGTCCTTGCATTGGTAAAACTGAGTGCATGGGAGGATGGTGATGGGAGCATCTAACATTGAAGAGTATTTGCCCAGAGCCTACTCCTCATCATCAGTCCAGGGTGGACCAGGATGCTGGGCAGGAGCATCCTGGAGCTCAGCTGTCCTGCTGGGGTAGGACCATTGCAAGGCCAAGTTGGACGGGGCTTGGAGCAACCCAGTCTAGTGGAAGCCCATGGCAGGGGGGTGGAATTAGGTGATCTTTGAGGTCCCTTCCAACCCAAACTGTCCTAAGATTATGTGAGAGCACACCCAGGGGATGCACACGTGGTGTTGGGACGTGGTGGAACAGACCCGCAGCCCTGCCTGGCCAGATGGCTCCATAGAAAGGTAAGCAGCCAACACGCTGCCCAATCTGCACCCTTTGCCCAGCATTCCTGCACAACGTGGTTTCTGTGTGGAAGGCCAATGTGGCCTGGTGTTCAGCTGGAGTTGGGCTCTCCATCTCAGTAGACCTGCTTTACATCCTAGATAGGGCCCATATGGAAGGGAGCTCTCTACTAGCCAAAATAAAGACACGCAGCAATCTGCCAGAGCCAGTTAAAGCATGTAGTCTGTTACAGGCAGAATGAAATACAGTTTGGGGTAGAGGATACAAAATACATTTGCAAGGCATCTGAGCCTGATGCTGAGACATTCTTTCTTTCAACGTTGCTGTTGCCAAGAGCTTCTCTTGTGCTCAGACCAAAACTATTTTGGGTGGAACATTTGCTCCCTACTTTCTAGCAAGCCTGGCTGCAGGAATGAAGGATGGATTCTTTCCACTGCCCGCAGCTGGTTTGAATGATCCCCACACTGAACCCATTGACTCCCCATGTGAATTGTGAGGAAGTAGCAACTGGTTTCTTCTTTATGTGCCCGAGAGGGGCAGAAACAGTGAAGGAACCTCAAGTCAGCAGAGTTCTTCAATCCTTGCACACGCCAAGGGATCCTGGTGCAGTCTCTGGACCAAACACTGGCAGCAAGCGTGGTTCACCAGCTCAGTCCAAAGGAAGGTGGCAGAAGAGGGTGATGTGTTTCTGTTGTGGATGTCTGTGCAAGGTCCCCTTCAACGCTTCCTGCAGGGCCCCTGGAGAGCACAGCAGCATGGTTTGTTACAGAAGATCATGATCATTCAATGAGAGCTTGAAGAGGACTCCTTCAAGAATTGTGACCTTTGCGTTGCATGCAAAACAAATAAACAAGAATATCTTGAAACCCATCAATGTCACTTGGCTAGACATTGAACAAGGCATTGTGAGGGATCAGCGCCTTTCTCAAGGTCTGCTTCTTCTGAGGAGCAACAAAATAGCTTGTTTCAGAAAACTCAGGAAATCATTTCAGAGCCTATACCTGAGCTTTGTACCTTCTTGTAGGTCACCTTTCTGTCGAGAGCAGCTTCTAACAAGTTTCTGCAGAAGAATCTTCATGAGGGACTGTAGTGATAGGACAAGAGGTAATGGGTTCAAACTTCAACAGGGGAAGTTTAGACTGGATATGAGGAAGAAATTCTTTACTGTGCAGGTGGTGAGGCACTGGAATGGGTTGCCCAGGGAAGTTGTGAATGCTCCATCGCCGGTGGTGTTCAAGGCCGGGTTGAACATAGCCTTGGGTGGCATGGTTTAGTGGGAAGTGTCCCTGCCCATGGCAGGGGGCTGGAACTAGATGATCTTAAGGTCCTTTCCAACCCCTAACTATTCTATGATTTTAATCTCTTTTTTCCTTCTGAAGGGAGAGGATTTCAGGAAAACAAATGGGCATAGGATTTGTCTGCTTGCAGAGAGAGGACACGGCACAGAATTTGATCCATCTGTTGGGCTGAGAGTGAAGGAGAGATTTGGGAAGAGTCTTGCTGGAAGTATTGCCACGAAATGGAGATTGGGGATTACTTATGAACCCACCTCTGTATTCTTAAAGAAGTCAGCTGGCCAGATGCTATAGATTCTTTCACAATATTGAGTTTTCTTTGTGCTATCAAAGGCATTAATTAGAGGAATAGATTACACTGAGTATTGCACAGTTTACCTCTTGGGTATTTGTGGAATGAACCATGAAAACACAGACATATTTGTGTGTGAAACTGTAAAATGCTCATTTAACTGGGTTTCTTGATGAGAAGCGTGTCTCACTTCACCTCTCTGCCACGTAGCCTGTGCTTCTTGATTAGATCCAGCGGGGTGGTTTCATGTCAGTGGTACCTAATGTGAGAGAGGTTTTGGGATCCCCTGGGACACAGGCTCTGTGTAGGATCAGTGTTACTGCAGGAGCGTTGTTCTTTAGGATCCCATGTATGTTTGATATTCTAGTCTATGATTCTATGATATGTTGTGTAATCTGTATGATGTAATGAGGTATATAAACAAGTAGGCAGGGGTTTGATGTGTCAGCATCCCTCTTTGTAACCGCTTTCTACAGCAAGGCAGGAAACTATCAACTTTCTGAAACTTCAGTGCAAATCTCTCCCTTTCCCTTTCCTACCTCATTCCCAAGAAAGAAATGAAATCTGATTGCTTCATTCTGCCCTACCTCACTCCTCAGTGGGTTTGTGGCACAGTTTTAAAGCTAAAATAGGCATTAATTGAGAATAACCATAGTGTAGACAGCTACAGGTTTTAGGTTGATAAGTGATGGGATTTGTGGAACTGATAAAACAGGGAAAACAGCTTACTGCAGTGATACCATCCAGTGTGATTTACAGCTTTATAACTGTAGGCAAATCTGAAATATTCTTCACTCTCTTCAGTATACATTATTAGATAAACCTATGGCCTGTGCTTCCCCACATCAGCACTGATTGTCCGTTCTGTGATAGTGAAGAGACATAGAAATGAAGACATTTTCACCCATTATAGTTAACGTGGTTTCAAGAGCAGTCACTTTCTGTACAGTTTGGGTTTTGTTTGTCTCTTGATGTGCTGAGGATGTCTGTAGCAAATGCCTCCCACCAGCTGTTGGAGTTGTACTGTAGCTATCCTTTACATGCACAAGAAATTAAGGCACCTTAAATATGAAAACTAGTGGCCAAAATACCAGCTCACGAAGAACAGGTAGAAAATGTGGATCCTCAAAGGAGTACTTTATTCCTATGGCAGGGGGATCAGAACTACATGGTCTTTAAGGTGTCTTCCAACACAAACCAGTCTAGGATCTTATGATTTCAGCACTCTGGTCTCCCTCCTTTAGCTCATGTTGCAGTGCTAAGAGTGACCCTATGAGAAAAGCTGTGCATCAGAGATGGGAAAGGCAAAGGCAAGGCAGCCCAATGCTTTGGTAAGGTCCTTCATTCTATATATCGTGACCAAATGGATGTGGTGAGCTTTGGTTGCTGCTGGGGTGCAGCCTGGAGCCAGGACAAGCTGGGGCTGCAGCAATTCACCCCCTTCTCAAGGCAGTGGGGGAATAGGAAGGAGGCACCAGGATGGTGATCGGAGACCCCCATGGGGCTCTGTGTGATTGGGGAGAGGTTGGTGTTGAACTGCTGTAGCATGGGAATAGCTTGTTGTTGTTGGACTGAGAAGTAAGAATCTGCCAGGGCGTTATCTAGATTAATGCTGATGAAAAGTGCTGGATAAATACATCAGCAGCGTGATGGTGCTGTTATCCTGTTATCCCTTGGGCTGCTCTGCCTCGCAAGGAGAAAAGGTTGATTTGTATTTGTAGATGATTTTGCTTGAGCTGCCAATGTTCATTTTTGTTGTAGTACGAAACCCAGAGAGTGTGTATTTGCTTTGCTCAAAGCAGCAGCAGATTAGCAAAGATTTTCCTCGGTTTAGCTCAAATAGCTCTGTTTTAAGATAAGTTTTTCATCTATCATTATTTGTGAGGGGTAGCAGTACTGTTTCAAACACTAATGATAAATTAGGGGAGTTCTAAGCTCTATTATTCAAGGAACTGTGCAATATTTGGACATTGAGTGTGGTTTCCATAAACCAGAAGGCTCTTGCGTGCGGCTGACTGGGCTGAGTGCCCTCCAGCTGGTGTGGGAGAGGTGGAGATGAAGCGGCTACAAGGGTAGGATTTGCAAAACTATGTGAATTTAACCCAACCACAACTTGAGCCCACCCTCGATGCACAGGAAGAACCCAGGCAGAAACCCTCAACGGGGTGATCATCACTTGTGCTGACAGATTCAGTGTCTCAGGGTGAGTAGAGGCATTTTTGCTATCAAAAAGGGTGCCCAGGGAAGCTGTGGCTGCCCCATCCCTGGCAGTGCTTAAGGCCACGTTGGACACAGGGGCTTGGAGCACCCTGGTCTAGTGGAAGGTGCCCATGGCATGAGCTCGAACTGGATGAGCTTTAAGGTGCCTTCCAACACAAACCACTCTGGGATTCTGTGATTTGAGATCTGCTTGGAGGAGCTTTGGGCTGTTCCAGCATCATTTACATCCAGAGACTGTCAAGGTGGTGATGTTTCAGGAGGATGTGCATGGAGGCAGAGAGCCCCCAGACCTTCAGCCTATGTTTTGCAGCAAGGCAGGAATGCCAGCAGCCAGGAAAAGCCTGATAAATAGGGAAAAGAGAGAGCATGAAAGTTAATCATTAAACTCTACCTGTTATCTTTTTTCAGCCAGGAAAACTGAAGCTAGGCAAGGTTTTCAGGGAGAGATAATATCTTTTATTAGACCAACTTGTATAGATAGGAAAACACACGTGCTTTGGAGACCATGTGCTTTGCTTCAGACCTTCACAATTGCACATTACATTAAAACCAAAATTCGTTTCATTTTCAAAAGGTTTAATGGATATTTGAAAGAACTGAGTTTAAAAGCAACTCAGAAAAAAACAAATCTCCCTTGGTTAATTTGATTTGGACATGTGAGGAAAGGTTTCACACCCCTGAATTACAATAAGGTTTAATTCTGGCTTGAGGTTTACTGTAGAAACCCCACAGCTCTGTACATGGAGCCATAGTTTCCACACGCAGCCTCAAAAGCGTGTTCTGTGTGCCTGAAAGTTTATGTAAGTGTATGGACACATGTTTTCTTCTTACTTACACCTGCAATGCCCTTTTGCAACTCCAAGATGCTCTTAGCATACAGTAATTACCAGTAAGCAGTTAGCAAGGCTCTACAGCGGTAAGTCAGGAGGTTTCAGAAGGGTGAGTAGGAAATAGAGCATTCTCTGCCCTCCCTACCTCCCTTTGCCTCAGTCTAAAATACCCTCATGATTAAATGATAATATTCTAAGATTTGGGATCTTGTTACCCATCAGTGTATTGTTATTAATCCGTGTACTTCCTATGCTGTACAAGGTAAGACGCTATCATTCATCACGTTTCCAGTGGGAGGTTTTGTACCTTCACCCTGACCTCATGGAATCTTTCCAGTTTTGCATTGTTTCCTTTTCTTCTTTCCAGAGTGCTTTTTTTCCCCTCTTTATTTCAGTTTTCGATAGCCTTCTGCATCATCCAATGCACCCATTTAAATGTCCCTCAATGCAGCTTAGCCTCAGCTGTATTAATGCATGGCTCCAGGGCACAAATAGCTAAAAAGGGTTGTATTATGTGGCATCTCTCAAATCTGTTTCCAAAGCAGTTGGATAAAGACTGAGGGTTTGGGGGGTTATGGGTAGGGCTTTTTTTCCCAGCTGAGTGGCTCAAAAGATGTCAGGGCAGGAGATGCTGGTGATCCCCACATCACCCCATTCCCATTGAACCCTCCAGCAGAGCATGCTCCTCTGGGAAGGTGGCTGCAAGCACAGTGTGGGATCCTTCTTTGTTTTACTGATGTATGTGGGGAGACTGCTCTACAGTAGCATTAAATATTATACAGTATATTAGTAAGGAACATGGGTTGAGGCAGGAGTTTCTTTTCCTTACTTTTCCTAGAGCATTACATCTTCTTCATGCAGTCATGACCAGTAAATCCTGCCTGAGGTAGAACCAGTCTTTTCCAATACAATTTCCAGATAATATTGGGGTTCTGTAGGATTCAGTAAGTACAACCCAAGGGGAAATTTGGAGCCAGGTGGTGGCTCCCCAGCACTGCCATTGCCTGCAGGGCCATGCCCAAGCAGTGCTGGTCCAGAGTGTCCAGGGGATGATGCTCCTGGATGATCTCCTTTGCTTATTGCCCACAAGGTGAGCAGCCTCCCTCCATAAACTGTTCCTCCAAAGGATAAAATCAGTTCTCATGTCCATCTTTCCTATGCTATGTGGTGCAATCATCATCTTTATTCCCCACAACAGCACATCTTCTTGCCTAGCGTATAACTGATGATGTGCCGTGAGGGGATATCAGCCTGATCCAAGAAAGCATTTCCAGTAAGGACAGCGCATGCTGAAGTATGTGCTTGAGGGTTGTCCTCAACCATGCTGGGTTTCCTGGTGGCCTCAGTGACTTCCTTGGGGTGAGAGCAGAAGAGCCAGGAGCTGATGAGTTTGGGAATGGCCACCTTGCCTTTGGGAAGTACTCAGGGACACAGGAGTAGTGGAGTGCAATGTGTTTGCTACCCCTGGGAGAGCAGGTGAGCTTTGGTGGTGGCTGCCAAGGGTAAAGCTTTGTTTGCTGTGTTACAGCTCTGGGCTGCTTTAGACGTTAACAAATTCAGCTTGTGCCCTTATCCTACAAGGAACTTGTGAAGCATTAGTTGTAAAAGTGAATCAACTTTAATGGCAAGGAGCTTGTAGCTAAGTGCTTTTGAATGTTAGTATTTAGGGTTTTTTTCTCACTTAGCTGCGATCCTGTGCTATAGGGAAGTGAGGGGGTTTATCTTAGGGAAATGAGTGGGATTTGCAGCATTCAGCACCTCCCAGGACTTTCCAGGTTTATTGCCTCACTCATGTTTCCATTTTGCATCCTTTCTGCACTGAACAAGGGGAATGACTTTAACTGCCAGAGGGGAGACTGAGATGAGCTCTTAGGCAGAAGCTGTTCCCTGTGAGGGTGCTGAGGCGCTGGCA
>JASSUY010037477.1:6369-18523 GCA_032466535.1 Forpus xanthops
AAAGAGCTTCTGCCCCAGAGCTCATCTCAGTCTCCCCTCTGGCAGTTAAAGCCATTCCCTGTGCTGTCCCTCCATCCTTTGCCCAAAGCCCTCTCCAGGTTTCCTGCAGCCCCTTCAGGCACTGGAGCTGCTCTGAGGTCCCCCTTGAGGACCCTTCTCCTCCCCAGGCTGCCCCAGCCCCGCTCTCAGCCTGGCTCCATGGCAGAGCTGCTCCAGCCCTCACATCCATCTTGGTTTCCACACTATGAGGCCAGCGGAGCCTTCACGAGCAGCAGGAGCAGCCTCATGCCTGTAAGGTTTTGGAGCCCAGAGGTGAAGGAGATGTGAGTTACCTGGTGATGGGTACCAGCAGTGCTGCTCCGGTTGAGCAGCACTGGGCCATTACCTGAGAGCCAAAGGCCCAGATTGCCAAGCGGCTGTTGGTGTTTCCCCCATGGCACCTTCTGTGGCTTCCTGCAGCTCAGCTCTGGGTTCAGACAAACTGCTCGAATCAGCCAGGTTGGAAAAACCCTTCAAGCTCATCCAGTCCAACCCTTACCCCAGCACTGCCAAGGCCACCACTGACCCACGGCACTGAGGCCTCATCTCCACTCTGTGTGAGCACTGCAGGGCTGGTGACTGCAGCCCTGGGCAGTTCCAATGCTGAGCAGCCTCTGGGGCAGGAACTGTTCCCAATATCCAGTCTAATGTTGGATATCTGGAAAATCCCCGAGGCTTTGGCCAGATCAGCAACAAGCTGTAACCATCCATGAGGATGCCATTGCCTCACACAGCCCCTCCGGGGCAGGACCACCTCATCCCGCAGCACTCTCCTTTCCTGCTGTGATTCTCAGAGCGTGCCACAGGGCTCGTGCGTCTCGCAGGGACTCTGTCAAAGGCTTTCTTAACATCAAGAGAGGACGAGCTTGCACTTTGATCAGGAGCCAGGAGCATCTTGTCAGCCAAGGCAGAGCGGCGGCAGCGAAGCGGGAGAGCCTGCAGCTACATTGCTTTACATTTTACAGCTTGACTCTGATGTAAATACAGCATCAGCTCCAGGAGGAGACGATGCGTTCTGCCCTGCCACCAGCACTACTGCACTCTGTAGCACCATGAGATGTCCGAGTCCAGCGGGCAGCTCCGAGGATCTGATCCTGAGCTCAGTGCCAGTGAAAACAAAAGCTCTGATGATGTATACAATAACCCATGGCTCCAGGATGAGGATTGGGCCTCCCTGGAAACCCCTTTCTTGGAGAAAATGGCTCTGATACAGTCAATACCTCTTTTCTCCTAGTATTTATCCCCTTGACTTTGGAACTGGATGACCTCAGGGTCCTTTCCAACCCTAACTGTTCTATGACTCTATGATGCTTCTGCCAAAGCAGCCAAGGGAAGTTTGTGTTTCTTAGATGGGATGTTAGCCTGGCACTGCTCATCCTCCTCTGTGTTGGCTCCCCACTAATGTCATCTATCACTACTGCAGACCTATGGATAACAGAGTGGTGCTGAATATACATTCTGTGCTGCTAGAACTTGCAGCCTGCCGTTTCATCTGAGGTCTACAGGGGAACTGGAAGAACCCTTCTGAATAGCACAGGTATGTGGTGAGATGCAAAGTCCCTCAGGGAACACCACAGCCAAGCAAAGACACGGTCCAGGGCTCATGGAGTTCCTTCGCAAGGCTAAACCCATGGCACTGCAGCAATGAGCTGTACCTGCATGCAATGCCCCTGCTGCTCACTCTGCGTGCTCATGAATTGGATCCTCAGAGGGGTTAAAAGAAACCTGGGGGGCTCAGAGTGGGGAAAGGGCTGCACAGACAGACCCCTTTCTGCTGGAAAGGTTCATTTAGAGACCAGAATGCCTCAGAGGAAACCCAGCTGTGCATCACTGGGGTTCGCCCATGGGTTTGTGCTGCAGCCCACAAGTGATGGAGGAGCCTGGTTCTTTCTCATAGCTGCACAAGGACTTTTCTCACTCAGCCCTTCTCAGGGTGCTTTCAACCCCACCTTTACCTTTGTCTCTTGTTTAAGCTCAGTAAACGCAGTATTGTGGCCTTGCAGGAGGTGCTCGGGATGCAGACAGCCTGGCAATGACAGGAGCTGCGAGCAGCTCGCTCATCCCAATGAGAACCTGCGAGCAGGGAAGGAAGAGACTTGTTGGAGCTTCATGCGACTTCTCCATGGGCTCGTTCTGGTGTGCTCTGGGCAAGGTTTGGGGTTGTTATCCCTGGAGCTTGCCACAGCACAGAGAGCTTTGCCTAAAGGCACAGGAAACCACCGGCAGCGTGGTCTGGAATGAAGAGTACAGATTGAATTGGGAAGGTAAAGTCTGTCCCTTGGCCCCATGTCAGAGCCCATCCCTCCCATACCTCTGGCAGTGTACACAGTGCACATGGCTTCTGTCTCCACACCAGCAGCACTTCAACACTGCCCAGGGAACCCTTCCTGCCCATGCGAGCCTGGGGAAACAGGCAGGCTGTGCAGCAGTGCATTAACCAGACCCTGCTCTCACTGCTGCGTGGGGGAATCACAGCCTGCGCTGAAAGTGTGCTGCGTCCATGGGAGTCCTCAAGGCCTACAAATGCTGCAGAACCCCAGCATGGTTTGGGTTGAAGGGACCTTAAAGCTCCTCCAGCTCCAACCCCTGCCATTGCAGGGATACCTTCCATAGAGCAGCTTGCTCCAAGCCCTGTGTCCAACCTGGCCTTGAGCACTGCCACTAATGGGGCAGCCACAGCTTCTCTGGGCACCCTGTGCCAGCACCTCAGCACCCTCCCAGCAAAGAGCTTCTGCCCCAGAGCTTCTCTCAGTCTCCCCTCAGGCAGTTAAAGCCACTGGAGCAGGTTGTTCAGCTCTTGCTTCATCCCAAACGTCCAAACCTTGCACAACTGAGGATGGGGCTTGCAGCAACATTGGCTGGCACTGAAACCCAACTGGGTTATGCTGAGCTTTAGCTCTGTGTCCCCTCAGGAGTACCTCTCCATTTAAGCAGCTTCTCTGTTGTCCAGTACAGGTAATTCCAATGCTCCTGCCGCTGGGAGAGCAGAAGAATATTTACCAAGATGCAGGCGATTTCAGCCCTGTTAAATGGATTTACCTTTACCAATCACAGTGGTCAGACCCGCTCCAGCTCCAGCTCGGTTTTACCAAAAGCTCGGGTGAGATTTATAGAGATATTAATATTGAATGTGAAGCCACAGGATAAATGGTGCCTCCACTGAGCGCTTCTACATGGGTAAATCCAGTTTAAATTGTTTCCTTTATTAAATATCCTTTCCTTTTAAAACTGGATTAACTGCTCTCACCGGAGGCTCTGATGGAAGAGCATCTCATCTCTATAGCAACGAGGCACATGCACCCCTTGCTCCCACTTGCGTTCCTTGGCTTCATAGGGGCTGGAACTTCCTCAAGCATCACCACCACAGCATCCCCATCATTAATTCCTTCCCCAAGGCTGGTGCCTGGTGCAGCAGCACAGCTTCACATTGTGCCAGCAGCTCGTTTGGCTGGTGGGTCCCATCCTGTACCCATCCTGTGTATGGAGAGTGAGCATAGAATCCCAGCCTGGTTTGGGTTGAAGGGACCTTAAGGCTCCTCCAGCTCCAATCCCTGCCATTGCAGGGACACCTTCCATAGAGCAGCTTGCTCCAAGCCCTGTGTCCAATGTGGCCTTGAACACTGCAGGGATGGGGCAGCCACAGCTTCTCTGGGCACCCTGTGCCATTGCTCAGCACCCTCCCAGGGAAGAGCTTCTGCCCCAGAGCTCATCTCCGTCTCCCCTCTGGCAGTTAAAGCCATTCCCTTGGCCTGTCCCTACTGGCCCTGATGAGGAGTCCCTCTCCAGCACCCTGTGGGTTTCCCGGGCGGCCCAGCAGTGTATCCTCATTTTTCCTCCCTTCCCCTCATTTTGGGCTCCTTCCTTTCCTTCTCCTCAACCAATCTGCTCAGTTTTCCCACCCACTGCATGTATTGGCTCTTGAGGTCGCTGTTGCTGGTGGCCATCCCCAAGAGCCCAGTCACAGGGTTCAAGGAAGGGGTCATGTGGAGCTCCTGACCTGGGCTTTGCCTTTACCCCCACAGTTAAACACCCTCATGGTGCTGGAGGGAGCATTAGTGTAGAAAGGGCTGATTCAGCTGAACGCTGGGTGCACCAGGGGCTGTGCAGTCCCGGCCGATCCCACCGCGCAGGCACCCAGCACCGCTTCTTCCCCAGGGATGGAGGGGAATTACCTTTCCGATGTGTTTTGTCGCAGGTAGCAGCCTCTGGGAACACACATCTTGGTGTCTCTGGATACACAGTGCTGTGCCGGGGGACCTGCAGCTTCCTGCTGCTCCCTGAAGGAAACTGCTCAGCCTCCAGACCTGGCAGCGCAAGGACAGGGATGCAGCAGAAGTAGCAGCTGGAGGTGAACATCAGAAGTTCAACCTCAGTTTTATGCAGCTCCAAATGGACCAGCCAGTGGTGGTGGGGGCAATACAGAGGGGCGGTATTCCAGGGGCTGTGGTGCTTTCCCATCAGATGAAGCCTGTGCTGAGTGGAGCTGATGCCTCACTGTAGCTGCTGGAGCACAGCTGAAGTGCTCAGAGACAGCATCAGTGTGGATTAGAGAGCATTTGCTCCAAGCCCCAACTCCATGGACCGAGCGCTCTTCTGTATCGACATCAGGAGGGCACAGTGAAAGCGGAATCACGCTGGGACACTGTTAACATGGGATCCCTTCCCCGAGGTGACACCGGCTCTGCTGCCGCTGGCGACGGCACAACCTCACACAGCCGCGGGCTCGGCTCATCCAGCAGCAGCCGCTGTACAGGGACGGCGCTGGGAGGTGACAGAGCGCTGTGTGGTGTTGTGACAGCGCGGCTGCCCCGCTCCGGCCCGCGATACACTCGGCTGTCATCAGTGGCACGGCAGCAGCACTTAAATGGAACCAGGAGATCGCAGCTTTGCTCCGGGTGGGAAGAGACTTCAGCAGCAGGAGCAGGTCCTGAGGGATGCTTTGGGTTTGTGAGGGTGGGAGATGTGGGGAGTGAGGGCCCCCACTGCCACCGTCCCTGGCCAGAGAGTCCACAGTGCAGCACCACAGAGCAGAGCTGCAGCAGCATCCCCTGCCTGCAGGAAATGATGCAGACAAATCAGCCCGTGCTTCCCAAGGGATTGATTCCCAAAGCTCAGGATGTGCTATTGAGTATCTCCACCCATCCATTGTGCTTGTCCTGGTGCCCAAACCTCACCCAAGGTGACTGCAACCTCAGCTGCTCCTTCCCAGCACCCCAAGTGCCACCTTCCCCCTGCACCTCCTTTTCTCTACCACCTCCAGACACCGCACAGAGACAAGGGCAGATGAAACGCAGCACCTCGGCTCCACCGGTTACCTTCATCCCCACTGGGACATCAAAACCAGACGCAGAGCCCCCAGGTCCTCAGCTGGGCAGAGCAGTGCAGGACCCCAGCAGGGTGAGCCCACCTTGGCCAACACAGGCTCTGTCACCCCGAGGACAACCCCTGCGGCCAGCGGGACGTCCCCAGGGCGCTGGCAGAAGGTCCCTGGCACCATCGGAAGCGATACAGGAGCAGGAGCTGGTTGAAGGCAGGCACAGGGGAGCCGGGTGCAGTGAGCTCCCTCGGGGGCAGACTCCAGCACCAAATGCACTTTTGCCTGATGTTAACCCCTATTTTTCAGCTTGCTGCAGGTTATGTATTGATGACAGCTCGCCACGTGGGACAGCTGTGATTGGAAAGTGCTGTCTGTGTTTAACTGACCCCTAAAGACACTGTCCCTCCGTGGCCGTGCGCTGGAGCTTGGGACACATGGGACACACAGAGGGTGCATCTTCCTGCTCCATCACTGCCACTGGCACACTCCTGATGGCTCCAGGCAGCTCCGTCACATTAAATCCAACTGCACAATTCCAGATTGGCTCTCCAGCAAAAACCCAAGGCCATGGGATCAGGAGCGTCATCCCTGCTGGCACCACACCAGGCTGCAGGTTTCAGTGCCCCAGGCACCTGAGCTGTGTTATGGATGAGGCTCCCTTGCCCAGCCCATTCCCATCCATCCCATAGCCCACTTGCCACCCACTCCCCTCTGTAATCAGGAGCTAAATCAGCATTGAACTGATAGGACTTCCTGCTCATTCTGTTACAGAATCCCAGCCAGATTTGGGATGATGGAGCTTAAATCTCCTCCACAAGCAGGGCCACCTTCCACTTGCCTTGAACACTGCAGGGATGGGGCAGCCACAGCTCTGGGGGTGCAGCCCAGCACCCGGCGGAGGGTCCTGGCCTCAAGAGCACACTGAAGCCAGGTCATGGCGAGCTCCTCCTCACCCAACACCCCAAGCCCCGCTCCTGCTTCCACTCCCCCCATCTCCCCGGGATCCCCAAGAGCTGCAGGAGGGTCATTCACTGCAGCCCCAAGCGCTCCGCTCCCTCCCCATCCCCTCCCAGGCTCTTTAAGGTGGGTACTGCTCGGGCAGGAAGACAGCAACAGCGCGGGCTCGTTTTCTAAACCAATACCATTCTTCCACTTTATTTTGTAGGAATCACTTCTAATATCTCTTTGTGAGCGGAGGAGGGCTCGGGAACGTCCTCGTTCCATCTGTAAACACGGAAATACAGATCTGGGGAGCCGGGGAAGAGACACAAAAAAGTGCATGGTACAAAATTCTCAACTAAAATAGATTTTCGGTGTATTACGGCTTCCGTTTAAATTCTACCGCCTGCATCTGTTCAGCTTCAAAAAATAGTTCCATATCTAATAGATTAAAAAAGCAGGAAATCTTTGCAGGAGGGATAAGACATTGCCATTCATTTACATGCCGTTTGCACAACAGCATCAGCAACCCCTGGAACCTGGAGCAACGCGCTCGGCCCAAAGCAGAGGCGAACAGGAGGACCGGCAGGATTTGTGCCCTCCAGCCCCAGGGCAAGTATGAGTTCTCTTCTGCCCAAAGAGGAGCCAGGACTCAGGTGGGAGCTGGGGGAAAAGGGGTCAGGACTGGAGCTGTGGTGGGGTTCGGTGGTTCCAGGGCTGGTTTCAGCCCTGCTCTGCCTCTGCAGCATCGCTCAGGGGGGTTTGGAGCATCCCCTGAGGGCACTTTCCCTAAGGGCACTTCCCTGCTCCAGGCTGGTGTTGGGGAGTCCCTCGGGAGCCAAGGGTGTGCATTTAGGGCTCCCCATCACCTTGCACACCACTGTGTGCCATAGCCCTGGGTGGAGCTGCTCCATCCCCTGCTGACCCCCTCCGCCACAATGGGCCGGAGCAGCTCTGCTCCTCCAGCATCCTCCCTCCCTCTCCCTGCAGCATCACAGACAGTTTTCTCCACCACCTCCTCGCTTCCCTGTGGCACTTCTGCTCGAGAAGTGGTCCTGACTCCCAGCACAGCACCACCACATCCACAGCCCAACCACCTCCTTCCAAGAGACCACCAGTGCCCAAGTTAATTGTTAAGGAGAAATCTGAGCAATTACTTTGACACTAACAGTATCTTGAGGTATAAATGAGAGACGAGGCTTCACCGGCACACCAAGGAGCAAACCTCCTGGAGCTGGGTATTGTTCCTTGGGCTTTGCAGGCAAGGATCAAGGGGGCTTTTCCAGCATCTTCTGCAACACTGAGTGGAAATCATCCACCGATGGCTGGGAGATACCTGCCCTGCTTGCCTGCTGTGTCACCTCCTCTCCAGCCATCATCTTCTGGACACGTTCCCCTCTTTGGTATGTAGAGCAGATCTCTGGAGAGCTCCCGCGTTAAACCACTTCCATGGCATGGACTTGCTGTGGGGTTTTCTCTCCATGTCAGGTGGGGTGCAGTGGTCAGAGCCGAGGAGCCCAATGTGCCGCATCCATGAGGAGCCCAGGCAGTGCTGCTTCCACAGGCAGACCAGCATTAAAGCAGTTGGAACACTTCCCACGAGTTCAGGAGCCCCAGCAGGCTGGGAAGATGCAGATCCCTACTGAGTGGCTCTGGGCAGCAGGAACATGGGCTGAGATGGTGCCAATTCTCCTTCTTCACATTAGTGCAATGGAGAAGTGGCCGTCCAGCTGGGGGGAGTGACTTGGGCTGTGACACTGTCCTTTGGTTTGCTTTAGCATCGACTCCAGCAGTTGGTGTGAAGATAAACCGAGGTCTGTGTAGGACCTGGACACGTAAGGCAAGAGGCAGTATCTGTGGGGCTCGGGCTGCACGTGCCCATGCGAACCTTCACCGATGCTCAGCTCCTTCCGGGAGCCACAAAGCCACTTTGGGGAGCTGGCTTGGACACTGGGATGAGTTTGGAGGGGGACTGCTCCATGGCAGCACTGCTGCTGGCTTCTCAGGACAGACAGGGCAGGATCGGCCCCGAGCGGAAGGGACAACGCTGACAAAAGCCAAGAGCACTCAAGGAAAGGGTTTGTCACTGCTTCACACTGGAACCACGTGGGGTTAAACTGGGACTGAAAAGGATGTTACTGGGAAGAGAGAGCAAACCCACTTCTGCCACTGCGGCCACTGGAGGAGGAGCAACGTTGGAAGGGAAAACATGGCTCTCACCAGCAGATCCCACTCAGAGCTCCCAGCTAGAGCCGACTTTCTGGGGCAGGAGATGCTCCGGGATGAGGTTATGGGGGCTCAGCTCTCCATCACGCTGCTCTGGGATGTGAAGCCTCTGATCCCACAGCTCCCTCTGCTCTGCCATGGAGCAGGTCTCCAAGCCTGGCTGCCAGGCCCCAGTCCAGGCGGTGAAATAGAACATGGAGATGAGGGAAAACAGGGTCCCCTCTTCCTCTGATGGAGCAAACCTCATTCAAGCACAACACAAGGCCACTGCACCCAGGCAGCTTCCAAAGCAATGGCTCTATTTTGAAGCAGCTCTCACCCACAACAGGGTCAAAGGGGACTCTCCTGTGCTCTGCCATGGTCTCAGTCCTCCCGCTTCACATCAGGGCACCAAACCTCAGAGCTGTCACAGCTTGACTCGTCCAATGCACCACAGCATCCCTCCTGCGCCTCTCCACCGATCCCACCAGCGATGGCTCTGCGTTCAGTTTACTGGCTTTCATTCCCTGCAAACCCCTCCCAATATATGCATCTCTAGATACATATATAGATATAGATTTACATATGCAAGTACCTATATCTATATACATATATTTACTTTATACGTATATATTCATTTATGCTTTTAATGAAGTGCTGTGCTTTCAACTGCTGCCTTCCTCCTCAGGGATCCGCTCCGGCACACGCCTCTCAGTCCGAGGAATGAGCGCTGGGCGCTCTCATCTGCAAGCAGCACAAGGGAGGGCATCAGGAGCACTCGGACATCCCGGATCATCCGCCTGGGCCGGCACTCCGGGGCCGCTCCTCCTGCCCACGCTCCGTGGGGAACGTGCTACTGGGGGTTCTTCAGGATGCGCCCGTGTCTGAAGTCATAGACGTGACGGCAGAGGAACACCAGCTCAGGGTCGGTGTCCTCGGGCACCTTCCGGTGCAGGGGGGTGGAGTACTCCTCCGAGGGAGGGACCATGATGGATTTCCTGCCCGGGATCCCTTCGATGCGACGCTTTGCCAAGGCACAAAATCTACAACGCAATTACAGCAGAGTCAGCACCAACCTCTCATAACCATGGAATGGGCTGGGATGGAAGGGACCTTAAAGCTCCTCCAGCCCCAACCTCTGCCATTGCATGGACACCTTCCATAGAGCAGCTTGCTCCAAGCCCTGTGTCCAACCTGGATTGAGCACTGCAGGGATGGGGCAGCCACAGCTTCTCTGGGCACCCTGTGCCAGCGCTCAGCACCCTCCCAGGGAAGAGCTTCTGCCCCAGAGCTCATCTCAGTCTCCCCTCGGGCAGTTAAAGCCATTCCCCTGTGCTGTCCCTCCATCCCTTGGCCAAAGCTCTCTCCAGGTTTCCTGCAGCCCCTTTAGGCACTGGAGCTGCTCTCAGGTCTCCCCTTCAGGATCCTTCTCTTCCCCAGACTGCCCCAGCCCAGCTCTCAGCCTGGCTCCATAGCAGAGCTGCTCCAACCCCCACAGCATCTTCGTGGTCTCCTCTGGACTTGCCCCAGCAGCTCCATGTCCCTCCTGTGCTGCCATCCCAGAGCTGGATCAGGACTGCAGGGGGGGTCTCCCCAGAGCACAGCAGAGAGGGAGGAACCCCCCCTTGACCTGCTGCTCACACAGGTACACAGAATACACAGGATATGTAGGATGATTTCCTGCCTTGCTTAGCTTTCAACTCCAAGTTATATTTTCCTGCACTGTCCTCCACTGATGTCCCACACAAGTACAAATGTTTGTGAGCTCCTTAAAGTATATACTCAGAACCCACGTAGACGAGGGCCTCAGTGCCATGGGTTAGTGCTGGCCCTGGCAGTGCTGGGGAATGGTTGGACTCAAAGACCCTAAAGGTCTTTTCCAACCTGGTTGTGACAGTACCCAAACCAGACACAGAATGACTCCAGAGTGGAAGCAGCACTCACATTCTGCAGTACACAACCTGTATATATAGGGGGTGATTCATCCAGCTCCAGCTCCACCAGAGCCTGTAGGGCTGGGATGGCTCTGCTGGGTGAGGGTTGGGAAGGGACTGACAGGAGCTGGAGGCGGATGCAGGTCCCAGAACAGCAGCAAGCAAAGAGCACCACCTACCTGCAGTACTCTGCGAAGGTCAGCACGTAGCATTTCTCCTCGATGCAGGCAACACTGTTCTCGTCCTGATGCCGGGATGCAAAGATCTCGTTCTGCAAGAGAAGGAAGGAAGAGGTCACCCAGGAGCCCACACCTCCACCAGCACCCTAAGGGGAGTCATAAGCATGGCCATAGCAGATGCTCCTCAGAGCCAGCACTGCACATCCTCCAGACACCTCCCAGGCGGTTTGAATCCATTTACAGTGTGCATCAGAATCTCATCCAGCAGCAGATTGGACCTAAAGCAGAAGCTCTTTGCTGGGAGGGTGCTGAGCGCTGGCACAGGGTGCCCAGAGAAGCTGTGGCTGCCCCATCCCTGCAGCCCTCAAGGCCAGGTTGGACACAGGGGCTTGGAGCACCCTGCTGTATGGAAGGTGTCCCTGCAATAGCAGCCGTCTGGAACTGGATGAGCTTTAGGGTCCTTTCCAACCCAAACCAGGCTGTGATTCTCTGAGATGTTCATTAACCACCACACCTTGCTCTGCACCTTGGGGTCTGGGCTGCTCCTTCAATCACAACTGCCTGAGTCATCCCTGACAAGCCCATCCCCACTGCTCAGCCCAAACCCTGCACTCTGAAGTCTTGTGTAATGAGGCAGCTGGGCTAAAACCTGGCTCCGTTCCTCCTCGCCAGCCTTCCCGTGCTCCCTGCACTGAAGTGCAATGGGATACAGTCACACTTCACTGATGGAGCAGGAAGCTATCAGGTACCACGTTCTGGTTTCAAACCCGGCTGTGCTCTGCACCCAGGCAGGCGCCAGCCCCAGCTCTCATCCCCCTGTTTAGGAAATGAAGACAAGGAAGAAGGCAGCAAGCATGCGATGGGTTGAAAGCAGCAGTTGCTCCTCCATTCCCAGTTTAAACCTAGCTTGTTCTGTCACCCCATGCAAAGCAGAGCAAGGTGGGAGGCTGCAATGATTCACACGGCTTTACTTTTAAGAAGCAAAGTGGCACAACAGCCCCGAGCCAGTCTTTAATTCCCATCATAAACCTGGCCAGGGGAGGATGACACAGCCTCATCTGCACAACACCAACTTGCTGCTGGAGTTTAAGCAGCAGATTAAGGGATTGATGATAAAGGCAACATGAGATATGGGCACTCCAACGTTGTGCAGATGGCAGTAGGAGCTGTGATGCTGAGTTCTGCAAGGCTGGGGCAAGGAGAATGTCCTTGGAGAGCGGCTGATCTTCAGCCGGTACAAACTCACTCCTCTTCACTCCCAAGGTCTCAGTCAAAAGAAGCTTTCCTTGAACACACAGCATTCCCACAGAGTAAAGGCAGAAACAGTAAAACCCAACAGAGGTGGCCATGGGAAGAAGGCAACAGCTCCTGTCACAGCGCAGACTTTCCACCCCATGACCGCAAAGTGAGGGAAGGCCCATCTATAGACCATCACCACTCAATGGGAAGGGTTTGGGTCGGAAGGGACCTTAAAGCTCCTCCAGCCCCAACCCCTGCCCCGGGCAGGGACACCTTCCATAGAGCAGCTTGCTCCAAGCCCT
>JASSUY010037478.1:0-15932 GCA_032466535.1 Forpus xanthops
TGGGAGTTGCATTCTTTTGATTCTCCTCCCCATCCCCCCAGGACTGGGGAAGAAAGAGGGGGGAGTGAGTGAGAGAGCAAAACTGCGTGTGGCATGAAGGCCTTAAACCACAACACTCAACATCAGGAGCATTCTTATTCTTTGGAAAGGAGATGAACAGACCAAACATGCTTTTAAATACCGAGTGTACAGTGAACAAGTCTAGTCCTGTAATCCTGTCGGTGTCCCTGGCTCCAACCTTCAACATTGTTTGCTATCTTCTGTCTAGCTCTCTGCTTAGAGCTCTTCCATGGTAGCTCTGTAGCCTCTCTATCCCATGAACCTCCAAGAATGCCACATGTCTAGCTTGCTGAAAGGCTGGCTTAAAGACGGGAACTGGGAGCATTCACTGCTGGGAGCGTATATTCCAGATACATAAGTAGGAAATCCATCAGATATCAAGATTTTTCTCTCTCTCTCTCCAAATGATAGGGCAGAAGTTACTTGATGATGATGAACTTCCTTTTGCCATGTATTTCAATGAATAATCTTCCACTGCTCTTCCTATTGCACATTATAGTGTTCTTCCGAAGGAATCCAGGTGACTTTTCAAAGCCTCCTATGTGAGACGAAGTATTTCAAAGGGGGAAGGAAGTGAAATTTGCTCATGAAAAATGGGATTCTGTGGTTAATGTAGCAGGTTTTAAAGAAATCTTTCCATAAGAATGCAATTATAATGAAACATTTCAGGGAAAAAAAAATTGAGGGTTTTTGGTTTTTGGTTGGTTGGTTGGTTTTGTTTGTTTTTAAGTAAAGCTTGTTTCTAAATCAATGTAGAAAGTATCTATTTTCTGCCTTCTATTTTTCTGTAAGGAATTTCCTTTTCCAGTTCAGCTGGAAGAAATAGCAACACCTTCAGACAGATTTGCAGGCCACCTGCCCTTTCCTTTGGCACAGCCTCTAGGGGACAGCAGTGGAGGTGGGATGAGGGATCATGCGCCTCCAGAAGGACCTTGCATCCAGCCTCCCTGGTTTTCCATGGGCCTGGGCACAGGAGTGGTCTGAAATGACCAGCTAAAACCATCCTCCCTTCCCTGAGCAGGAGTGCTTCCCAATGATGCTGGTGCTCTCAGCTGACCAATTTTCCCCATGATCCCTCCCCAGTGCAAATGCTAATAGGAAGGGTACAGGCATTTGATTTATAGTATTGTGAAAATCTGAATAGATCGCTGTAAAGATCAGAATTAATTACTCTTTTCAAGATTTTATGTGTCCAAGCTTCCTTTTTCCTCCTCCTGCATACCCCCCCTCCCCTCCCTGCCAGCCAAGTCGTCCTCTTTTCCCTCTGGAGTCCTTCCACCTTGGCTCCCAGCCAGCTCCCTACAATAAAGTCACATGCTAATCAATAACACTTTTATTGAGAGTGACAGACTGGAGCTAACTGCACCAAAGCAGTAACAAGCTTGGCCAGAAGTAAATGTCTCTCCTCAAATCCCAGCCCTCGTCCTTTGCTTGCTGCCTCTTCAGCTTCCCTTCAATATGTGTCTCATGCTTCTACTCCTCCCTTCAGACCACGAGATGCAATGCTTTTCTGACGACCCTCTAAAGTGACGGTTGCCTCCAGGCCTGCTGACAGGAGGCATTTGGTCCCTGGGATTTCAAGATCCTTTGGCCCTGACTGCGCTGCTTTAGTGAACTGGTGTGCAGGGGCATGTAGCTATTATTCTTTCAGCTGAATGCAAGCCTGTTTCTGGGAGAAAGGCTGAATCATCGTGGGATAAAAGCAGATGTCTGCAGAGCCAAACCCAAATCACGTGTCTCCCACTGCAGCACGCTCATGTCCCAGTATCCTTGAAGTCTTTCAACCCCAGACCATCTGACACAAAAAAAATATAAGGGTCCATGCAGAGCTCTGCACCCATGAGACTAAAACAGTCTATAATTGCACTTGAACTGAGGCCATTGTGGATGGGAGCGAGCCCACCTTCTGACAGGGCTCTGAAGCCTACTGCTTTGGCCAGGATAGTGCTGACGCTTCTTCAATGAACTTAAATGGGACCCTCGCCTCTCATTTGACTTGGTCCTGCTCATGGGCAGAGGTCCTGGTCTGGGAAACAGCGGACTTTGCTCCATCTGAAGCAATTGGACAAGGGGTGATGGGTTTAAATTAAAACAGGAAGTTCAGGTTGGATATAAGGAAGAAGTTCTTTACTGTGAGGGTAGCGAGGCACTGTAACAGTTTGCCCAGAGAAGTGGTAAATGCTCCATCCCTGTCAGTGTTCAAGGCCAGATTGTACAGAGCCTTGGCTGATGTGGTCTAATGCGAGATGTCTGTGCCCATGGCAGGGGATTGGAACTGGATGATCTTAAGGTCCTTTCCAGCCCAAGCCATTCCATAAAGATGCTCTGGCAGGGCAGAAGAGCAAAGTGCTGAGAAGTAGCCTCTAACATGCATTTCCAGGGCAGCTGACTCAGTCTCACTCCCAAGGGCAGGCCCTTTCTGCTCAAGCATTCTGCTGCACCAGCAGAGTTCCTGTTGTTTGCCGTGACTCATTCAAGAGTACATTAAAGCAGGTCTAAGACAAACTGAGAGGCTAATTGTTCCCGGGCAGTGAGAAGATAGAAGATATCATAAAAACCATTGTTGGCCGCTGTTGCAGCTGCTCTCCTGATCCAGACAAAGCTCAATGGGGGCAGAGGATCAGCATGGTAGGACACAGGGGCATTATTCGAACTTCTTGATGCACCTGCAAGAATGTATCATCCTCTTCCATCCCCCTTGCTTTGCTAGACACATAGTCAGCTGCATCTGCCTCATCCCTATCACTGCTGAGCAGGGAGAGCAGTCTCTCCTTCTGGTGCTCACTGTCCTCACCCACCTGGGCACTGCAGTTTCACCCCACCTGTCTTGCCTTGTTCACTCACTTTTGCCTTATCTAAAGTGCATGTTGGTCCATCGCATGGCACCTGATACACCATCACAGTAGAGTGTGGCCATGCCAGTAGATCTGTTGTGCTTAGCTACTATAACTCAAAACCCAAACTAGAGAGAACACTAGCAGAGCCAGCTTTCTAATACTTAGAAAACTGCCTGTGCTCTCCATACCACCTCCTTACAGTGCATTTGACCTCAAACAAGTCCTGCAAATCCTCGATCAGGTGTGTTTTGAAGGTAGTAGCGTTAGCTGAGGGTTTCCAAAGGAAACCTCTAAGGTTGCAAAAGAATTTGAAGTAATAATACTTCTAATTACTTTTAACAATTACCCTTCCCGTCAGAAATATGAAAATCTAATATATGTGGTGTTAAAAAAAAATTTTCATTATAAAGTTGTGATTTCTTTTATGGACCTTTCAAATGTTCTCTGTCACTTTGAGAGAAATTACTTCATTTGAGGCAGGACATTATCCCAGAACAGTTGGAAAAATCCAGTAGAAAAGTGTTTAGAAAGCAGAAGTCAGGACTGAGAAAGGTTTGCCTTGTGTTTTTTTTCTGTTTTTTTTTTTTTTTTTTGCATTTTTTGGGGGGGGTTATCTTTGATTTGAGGTTTTTGTCAGTTTTAGAGCGCAGCAGCGTATCTGGGGGCTGTAACAAAGATCAAGATCTTTGGCCTCCTAAAGGATGAACTGAGATCAGTTTTCTGGATCCTTTATTGAGCTGGTAAATCATTTATTGTGATGTTCTGTTGTACAAAATACAGTAATAGAGCTTCATAAAATATAAATAGTGCAAAATACTTTGGTTTCTATTAATGATTTGTAACTGATGCACTTGAACTCTTTCTCATTTTCCGTTTTAATTTCTCTGTCTTGTAAAGTGAGGCTTGGTTTATGATTGCAAATAAAAATAATTTGGTGGATCTCATCTTAATTTTATCATCTCAAACCCATAGCTTCACCTTCTGGCTTGCATTTTATGGTCTCAGTGCATGGAGGACTGAGGGCAGGAGAGAGAGGAACTGGCAGAGATGTGCTGGAAGAGCTGTGGGGACTGCAGTGGACAAAGAGGCACTGACTGAAGGGTAGCAGGTTGTTGTAAGTCGCAGAACTATGTGAGCAGTCTTGCTCAGAGCTGTTTTTGGCTCAAGTTGAGGATATTGATCCCTGACTTCCACGAATCACTAAATCCTCTTTCAAATTAAAACAAGTGAATAAATAAGCGGCAATACAGGAAGCAGTCCAGTTCAGGTTACTTTGCACATCAAGAGCCAGCAGTAGAACCTTTGAGCCACTGAGATTAACCTACTTGCAACAGCAGGACCTAAAGGGGCTGCTTCTGATGGCCCCAGCCCCGCCGGGTGACTTCCTAGTGGGAAGACTTGCTATACTTCCCTATCAAAATCCTTCCTTGACTTAGATTCATTAATCTACTGTGCTGAGTGTGTTTGCTAGCAAGCCCTCAAGCCGCTTCATTCTCTTTCTCATCTTCCACCCCACAGTGCTTGAAAGCTTCATCTTTTCCTTTATCAGTGTGCTTCACTGGCTTCAGCCTGGGATATCTCAAGACACAGGGGATAATGGGTTTGTTCTGTGTTTGAACTATGGAGATATAACAAAGTGATACAATGATGGCAAATATGGTGACCGCTTCATCTTTCAAACCATACTATTCATAGTGATATCTTCAACAGGCTTTGCTCTGAGTTATCTCTGAAGACTGGCTCCTTTTGGGTTAGGATGTGAGATCTGTTTCTTAGCACTCTTTGCAGAGAACTTGTAGTGTCTGTCCTTGTGCTGGGCTTCAGATGCAGCCTGTTTCAGGGGTTATCTGAGATTCAGCTGGGTTTTTCTTTCCAGACATTGACTTTTTTCCTAGGACAGAAAAATAGAACTAAGGGTAAAAAGCCCCTTTTTTCTGCTCCTGTCTTCTTGTAGTTTATCTGCCTGGGAGAGATGGATTGAAGCCAAATCATCCTAACTTCTCAGCATCTCTGCCATGTCCACCTATTGCTTGCAGTTGCCTGTGTTGACAGTTTCAGTTCCCGGAGGCATAAAAATATGGCCCTATGAAAGGAAGAATAAAATGGTGCCTTCCTTCTGCTCTTAATAGAAATGAAGGTATCAGGGAGGTATGTGTTCCCTTGTACTTTCAATCCCAAGATAGCCTTTCCCTGGGCAACTGAGTGGACACAGTGTGCCATAAAAAACACCAAGCTGAGCCCAAACAGCCAATTTTGCTTTGCAGGAGTGCATATGGGAACAAATTGATGGGAGGGGATATACCATGGCACTGTGGGAATAGGAGGGAGCAGATAAATTACAAACCAGCATCACAGAGAAGTGCAATTATCATTGAGCTGCAACCTGCTGGTCTCACTGCTTTGCCTCTCCCTTGGCTTTCTGGACTGGAGGAAGAGTAAAATGGTGCTTAGTCACCCCTAGGTGCTGTTATACCAGCCCTACCTTAGCTCTTGTCCTTCAAGAGCTATACACTTCCATTTCTTCAGGTAGTCACTCCCCTACCATGCTCTTTTCCTCCTCTTTTCCCTTTATATGAGTGTTGTTTTAATGTCCTGAGAGATCTGTGAGCAATGCCCTAATCATCACTGTCGACAAAGAAGTGATGGGCAGTTTCGTGGATCACTGAAAGCACTTTGTCATGCAATGTATTACTCAAGTCTTCCAGACCTTAATGTTCTTCTACGAGCTCTAGCAGGATACGTGTGCACGCCTGCGTGTGTGTGCATATGAAAATCCTTGCCAACATGTCCACTTATTGAGTAAAATATTGACAAGTGTGGAGATAGAGAGAAGGCAGGAAAGAACATTGTGTCTTTCTGGAGAATTAAAAGGCCTCATCTTTCTGTATTCAGCACCTTGCTTCATCTCCTGCACGCATGCGTGCACTAACACCCAGTACAACCACTTCATTGCACAGAGCCAGAGCCAAGGCAAGTATATATTTCCTCATCACAGAACAAAATCTTTTTTAGAAAAATAATAAAACTTCATTAGAGTATTAATTCAAGGCTTTTATTTTTTATAGTCCCCTTTTTATCATTTTTATCGCTAGGTTTAAAAGGAGGAGATTCTCTACATTAGGGAGGCAGCGAGCTGTTTTACATGGAGCATCCAAGTGCCATTTACTAGCATCAACTTTGGGATGGAGGCTGGTTGCTTTCATGCCTGACTTACTCTTAGTAGCACTTCGTGCTTTGCTTTGGTGTTGTTGGAGGCTGCTTATGTGCAGCGCATTTGCCCTGCTATCCTGTGTGTGTCCTGTCTGTTGTGAAGAGCTGCAACTGGAGTATTTGTGAATTCCCACCTGTGTAATGCTTTTTAATTGTTTCCTTTGCACTTTCTATGGTACAGGCTGAAGCTTGGGGTAGTTGTGAGCCAGCATTTCCTCACTCGCCCCTGTACAGTGACACTTGTAAGGTAGAAGTTACACATGTCAACATCTACCTAATAACAATATGTGAATTGTGCAGAGCCCTGAGCTCTCTGTGAGGGAGACATGACCTTCATTATAATGATACAGTTGACATTTTCCCTGTGACACTTATTGTAACATCATTGCTTCCTGTCGGCATCTGTGGGCTTATCAGGCAGCTTGTTCAAGCAATCTGGAGTTGTGATGAAACCAGGCAGGAGGGAGGAGGCTGAGATTTGAGGAGGAAGGAGTGGGGGAAAAAAGAGGATTCTTGGAGTGTCAGAGCACACAGAGCACTTACTAATGCTAGCTAATCTAATCCTCTTCCGCTTGTGCCTGTCTCACTGCCTATGAATTCACAAGTGTCCTGTGCTGCAGAACCCAGCATCCCTGCAGCTTGCCGCTTGCCTCTGGCATTCCTGGTGCTGATGGAAGTGCTGTTCCCACCAGTAGGAGCCTTGGCTTCTTGGGCAGCTGAACCCACCAGAGAAGAGGTTTCAGGGGCTTTGAATTGCAAGCCCTTTGGAAGCAAGACTGCCTAGGACACCCCACATCTATCCTGAGGCTGGTGTTACAACACACAGAGTATATTTGTGACGGGTTAATCTGAAAGATCTGGTGCATTTTGAGCTGTTTGTGGGCTTTTCTGCTGATGGGTTACAGCTGGCTTGGATTTGACTCACCTTGAGGGATAATCAGGACTCAGAGTGGTTGAAATCCAGAGCCAAGTGTGCTTACATGGCTGCATGAGTCCTTCCTCCTTTTGCTCTCTCCTCTCCCTGGTGTTTTTTTCCTGTCTTTTACCAGAAATCCTAATTCAGACTGAGGAAGTCAGTTAAGGATTACAATAGCAAAGGTTTGAGGTTGCTATCTGTGCTGAAATTGACTACCCATGAGCAACTTAATATTTGCCTAAAATAAAGCTTTGAATGTGAAGAGTTTCTGGTCGCCTTTGATGGGAGTTGGTAAAAGCTAGCTTGCTGTACAGAAGAAAAGCATTGTATCCTCTTATGAATTCCTCAAGCATTTCAATTTCTTGTTGAAATTGCTGAACTTAAGCCTTGGGTCCAAACCCTGCATCTACACTTAGCAAGGCTTCTGTGAAGCTCTGCACTTTTGCTCCTCATCTAGTCTGTAAACATCAAATGCACCACTAACTCATTATGACTTAACTGATGCTACAATTTTGTGTCAGGGCTGATGAGAGGCCTGAAATTAAGATTCTCGGCAGTTTCAGCAGGCAAGTAGACACATATATCTCCTTCTCCTTCCTGATCTCGAATCTGCTCCTCTATGTTTCTTTTGGGTACAACTATTGCCAGACCAAAGCAAGCCCTGCACCCTATCTTTTACTTGTGGCAGCATCCTTGGCTGGTTGGCTGGGAGATGAGAAGAGCAGAGCCAGTCCTTCATCTTTCATGAGAGTATAGGATTTGACATACAAGATCAGATTCTGCCTTCCCTAATGGCCAAATATGTGCTATTTCAGAGGAGAGCAATATCCTGCCAATAGGAAATATATTTATTGGCACAGCCTCCTGCCAAGGGTTTTGGACTGAACTGCCTGATGGGCAAGAGGTGGGGTGAGAGCCACTGCAAGAAGGCAGGTTGTAGGCTTGCTATGTCCCTTGTTAATTCTGCAGATGGGGGACTCCTTTCTTGAACCCATAGAAAGCACTCTGCTTCCTGAAGCATGAGATTCATTTGCCTCTAATTATTGTGGCTTCCACAGCTACATCCATCATTAGTGGGCATCATATGTCTCGGGCATTACATAGGGTTTTTTAGGGAAAAAAAAAAACAGAATTCTTAGTCAGTGTTCACTTAGCTTGATCCCTTCCTGTGGGAGGGAATCTCCTAAGTTGCTAATATGTAGCTTTGCAGGCTATGATATTTGCGTGCGCTGGAGGTGATGGGATCTATCTTTCATTTCATCTGAAGGACAAATAGCTGAGGATTATGAGAGATAAGTAGAGGTAAAACTCCCCTTTATTTTAGCATTAGGTAGCACTTTGGGCCTTTTAGCTTCAGAAACACTGTGTTCTGCCTCCATAGGAGAGGACGCTTTGTTCTTCCATATACAAAGAGCATCTAGAGGTTTTCCTCATGAATGTCTTTAATAAGGAGAGGAGAGCAGTGTGAGGCAATTCAAGTATAGCACATTAAAGCATTATCCATTTCAAATACAGCATTGATGCAGCCTCAACATTAGGATTGGGATTTTCGAAGTTTTGTACTGTTGACTCTCACCATTTTAACAGCAGTCCTTGGTCCTTCTTAGTCCTTCCATAGCCACCTCATTAGGTATGTGTAGATATTTTCCTCTCTTTTGGAGGGTAGAGAAGGTGGAGTAGGAGTGAGGAGGGCTTGAAGAGGATTTTTTACTATAACATTGTGATGAAACGCCTGAAAATACAACCTAAATATCATCTGATGATTCAAAGCCAGCAAAGCTAGAAAACTCATTTGCATGGTTTCCAGAGGCTAGACTCAGGATCTGTGATTGCTTGAACTGCCAAAACAGGGGAACAAAGACTATTTAGAAACAAAGATGCCTTGATTTCAAAGCTATGTTACACAATAGAAATAAGACGTCCCTCCTCACTGTTTCCTTAAAGGCTCACAGCAAACATGTTTCTCACAGCCAGTGAAGGCTGATGTATCTTTCTTCATCATGTGTTACTACCTGTGCAGCTCTCTGCATGTTGTATGATAGCCATTTGCCTGCTCCTCTGTGTTCAGACCCTTGGCCTTTAAAGTTGTAACTGCTACATCACAGATGGGTTTGCTTCCTCTTAGGAATCATGAAAAGGAGAAGGATGGGAAAGGGTGAGGCAGTTGTTTTCTCCTGTTCGTTAGAGGACAAGGTTAAGTATTACTTTTAACTATTCCTGCGTTGTGGCCGCTGGTGTCCTGTGGTATTCCAAAAGTCAGATAATTAATCAATGTACTGCTGGTTCCATGTTACAGTCTGTAGCCATGCAGACATTTGGTGTATTATAAAGTCAGAGTATCCCTTAATAATCGTCTTGCAAAAGTGAGGCATTAGTGTTTTCTAAGTGACAAGCCTGTCTAGAAATGCAATTGTGTCTTTAGCTATAATGCTACTGGAGTGATAGCAGAGTAATACTTCAGGCAAAAGGCATTTACAAATTAACCATACCATTGCAAATGGGCAAAGCAATTAAGTGCACCATCCCTCAGGCTGCATGGGCCTTACTGCTTGCCACTGATGGAGGCATGTCTACCTTTGAATGTCTCCAGGCTGAACACGTGTGAGCAACCTCTCTGCCTTATTCCTCAGCATGCACAGACAATTTTCCTGGACAAAGTGGTGGCCACCTAGCTCTTCCTGGATCTGAATGCCTGAGAGCAGGTTGGAACCTTCCTCTTGTTACAGAAGGAAGAGTGGCTCTGAGAAGCATTCAGACAAACAAGTGGAGAAATCTCCAAGCTAGCGTTAAACAAAGGTTGTTTTTCAACTAGAACCTGGGCACATTAGTCTGGGCTTAACAGTGTACCAAACCTTTGTTACTTTGGGAGGTAAGCTCGTGGCTCCTGTGCAGCCTGGACTCCAGCCTCCAGTGTCATGTGAAAGGTACCAGAGGTGATGGTGTGTGGAGTAGGTATAGGAGTATAGAATTGTAGATATACAGAGTTTAGAGGGGCTGCAGAAAAGATGCTGTTCATTCCCTTGAAACCTTAGCCTGAGCTTTGAATGTAAAAGCCAACAGATCTTTCTTCCACCTCGCTAAGAAATAAGGCCATTAGGGGAAGATGACTATTCTCAGTACAAGATCCTCTTGACTCCTTTGGCTGGTGTTTTTTTCCAAACTTTGGCATCTCCCTGCCTGGCTTGGCCAGGGAAAAATTTCCTCTATGGTTCAGCTGGCTTGACATCTGCTTGCAGGACCTGGACATGGTGCTCTGGGCCTCAGCCATGGAAACACACTGGCCATGCACACACAGAAGCCTGGTCTGCCAGGCTGAAGGACCGTGGCCAGTTGGTGGCATCCAGTGCAAGCATCTGGCCATCAGCTGCAAGACATGACACCCAGAATATTGCTCCGTATGTTAAATGAATTGTGAATGATTACAGAACCTGTTTCTGTAAAGGCTTCTCCTTGCTTCCTGGAAAAGCTGCCTGCTATGTCATGCTCAGAGCTGATAAAACTTTTGGAAGATGGTAGGGTCAGGTCAGTGATATGCAAAGGACAACTTAGGATCAAGTTAAGCATGTCCTCCTCACATTAATCTTCTTATTTTAAATTAAACATGAAAGGCTTTATGTTTTGTAGTCTGTACGGTTACTCTGAGAATGGGACAACAGAAACTGCTTCATCTCCAGTATGCAAGTTTGTCCTGCGGTGCCAAGTTGGGGGTAGGCCTTGGTGTAATCAGGGATATCAACTGACAAATGCTGAGCATGCCGTGTACTCTGCTATATGCTTTTGTAGGTACGAAATCAAACCTGTGTGAGACCCAGGAGAGAGGAGTTTCAGAGTACTTGCAGAAAGTTACGTGTTTTCATCCAGTAATTTCTTGAGGAAGAGCAAAACTTCACATACTATGTCTTTGCCTGGATCTGTAGTCCTATGAAACACCTCTGAGACTGTCAGAGCTTTGGTTATGAGCACAAATCCCATGCCTGTACTGGTGGTGAGCTGAGCAAAGGTTGCAGCAGCATTTGAGAAAGCTGGGAGCTCTAGGTGCAGTCCCTAGCTCTCTTCTTGATCCACTGGGCAGCCTTGTATGTGTGAGGCTCCCTGCTTGGTGTGTCTGTGGAAATGAATGTAATGGTATCGATTGACTAAAGATCTTTAAACTTCATAAGTAAAAATGCCAGAAAGATGCTAAATATTATGGATCTTTATTTAAAGTTTAGGGTCAGGATGATTTTTAATGAGGGTTCCATACGTTTATAAGCTTAAGCCATGTAAAATGCACTTAGTGGCAACAAAAATGGCTGTTAAAATGCAATCATCATATGGCCTAGACCTGACACTTCTGAATCCCAGTCCACTGTGATGTTAGATCCAGACCAAGGTTTCATGTGCCCTTGTAGACTTGGAAAAAAATACATAATGGATCAAGCTGCCATATTAAATTTAGTTGTTCACTGTCGCATCACCCGGTACACAGCCTTTTTCCTAAATCCTGTACTAATCCAATTGTCTGTATCTTCTTTGGTATAAAAGCACATTACCTTCAAAAGAAGCAGCAGAACCAGTATTCATAGGAAAAAACAGTAACAACAGGGTTAATATCAAGCTCCAGCTTTTATATGTGCTCAGGAATAGCACCTCACCTCCAATTCATGTACTCTTGATGCTTCAGTGGGAAGATGATGATTTGTGATTTGTCTTTATCCTTTCTCACACCCATCTTCTTTCATTTGCTTATGGTAACCTCGATGTTTAGCAATGTCAATAATGCACCTTTTACCTGGAGTGAGTTTAATAGGATTTGACAGAGACATGGGATGAGAAAATTCTGTGTTTCTATTATTCATCCCAGTTCTGCAGCAGTCTGTGTAGGTTGTATACTATTAGGGGAAAACTTATGTCTTGGAGATTTCCTTTCTCTCTCCATCTGTATCCATCCTTACAGATTGCTTTCATGATCAGGCTATGGGTATCTCATGTCATTAAAAACCTTTGTAGAAGAAAAGTAGAGAGAGGTGTGGGAGGAAGACCAAAAAGCAGCTTAAATACCATAGCACAGTAAATCCATATACTAAAGGACAGACCTCCTCCCTGAATGTTTATGAGCAGCACTGCAAGCAAAGTCAGTCACCTTCATTTGTCACTCATGTGACTTGTGAGTTTACTGTGTCTGGCAATTGAATCTGTCTTGAAAGGATGGCAAAGACTCACTGATACTTTACAGCATCTCTCTATGTCCAGGCATTGTTTTCTGTAGTGTTCTCACACTATTCCTTGCCAGGCTGCTGTCTGGGATCTGTGCCTTTGGCCTATTTGAACTATATTAATTTCATTTTTTTTCATGAACTTGGTTTGCTCCCTGACCATTGCTGATCTCCTTGATCTCTAGAGCTTCTACTCACGCAGTGCTGGGCATCACTGAAAGAGTTGGGGAGGCAAAGTCTCAGCATGGTGCTGGCCTCTTGGCTCTGATACCATCATCACTGCAGTGCAGAAATATATAACAGATCCCTCCAGTTAAAAAAGGTAAAATATCCTTTCTGAAGTCCTTCCTGAAAAGGTTAAGAATTTAATTTTCAATGAACATCCTTGCCCTCTGAGCAAGTCTTTGTATTAATGATCTCATGACGAATTGCTCCTTAAACTGGCACCTAGCACAGGTCAGGACAGAGGGAGAATATTCTCTATTTAATGAGGCAGAGATCAGAGCCTCTAATATTTCATCATTTGTGCTCAAGGGAAAGAAAGGAGTTGTGAGCTTGGAGAGCTGATGGCAGAAGGGGTCCTTGTGAGTAGCTGAGATGGCAACTTGCTCACTGCATAGTTCTTAGCCCTAAACTAACCTTTGTCATTAAACTCATTTCAGTGATTGAATTCAGTGTGGCAAAAGATCTGAGGCTAATAACCCTCAGGGCAGAAGAAACTTGTTTAGTCTGTAGAGAGGTGTAGTATGAGGAACATGAATGCTGGTGGTGTATGGACAAGCACAAGCTACAGGGCTGTGAGGAGCATTTAGCTCTGTTTCTCCCAGCAGCTTTTGTCTGGGAAGGGTGGGCAACCTGATACTCAGATGATAGTAAATTAGAAAGCCAACTTGCAGATCCAGTGGTTTACAAGTGTCTTAATTTATTAATGAGTGGAGGCTATCTCAGTGCTTGTAAATAGAGATTTTAAACCAGTTGACATGATGTAGATAAACTATCAAACTTGCAGTGTGGTTCTGAGACGCTAATGTTAAATCCACCTCTGACTTGGGTTCTTCTTTTCAGCATGGCTGTGTTCCCTGGGAAGTGGTGATATACAGCACTGTGCAAATCACTGGTGCCCTTAAACTGCAGCTCTGAAATATTTACACATCCGAAGTGTGTGTGTAAATTGGGTGTATCGCAACGTTCCCATAAGGTGACAGAGATCTGTAAATTTTGTTTTCTGCACAAACCTGCACTTCCCTGCTAGTGACCGGGAGCTGGGACCCAGGAGCATAAATTCCCCATATAATTCTTGCAGTGTTTAGGGTGAGCTCAGCTCCTGCTCTTAGGCGCTAGAAGCAAATCTTTCCAAGGCAGCACAGTTATGATTTGCCCTTCTGGAAGGGAATGGTAATGTCTTTAACTTCATGGCTGCTGGCAGCATGCTAATAGCTATACAGGGTGCCATTCCATGGTGTTGAGTAAGGGTGTCCTGCTGGCTTTTAGGCTAAGGAAGGGAATCCAGTGTTCCAGTGATTGGTGAGAAAGAGCATGTGATATGGGAATTGGTTCAAAGCTGCACCAGGGGTTTAGACTGGACATTAGGAAGCATTTCTTTCCGGAGAGGGTGGACAGACACTGGAACAGGCTTCCTGGAGAGGTGGTTGATGCCCAAAGCCTGTCCGCACTTGAAGTGTTGATTCCCCAACATTGGACACTTTAAACATTCAACTGCATGCTAAGTCTGGGCATCTAATCTAAGTCATGCTTGCATGGAAAGGTTGGACCGGATGATCCTTGAGGTCCCTTCCAACCTGGTGTTCTGTGATTTTATGACAAGGCATATGGACAGTGCCCTTAATAACATGCTTTAATGTGGTCAGCCCTGAATGAGCAGAAAGCTGGACTAGCTGATCGTTGTAGGCTACTTCTACCTGAAATAGCTGAGTCTTTTTCTTGATAAATAATAAACATTTTGGATTTAAAAAAACAAACAAAAAAAATGAGTAGCAAACGAGAAAGTATCTGAGCCACTTGTGGTTGTTACTGTATGATATGTTTTATAAGGGAAACTTTGCCTTATTTCCTGATTTTAACCAGCTTCCAATCTGGATAATTACATTCTACCTAATCTCGTACTCTCTCAGCACTTGCTATTCTTCTTCATTTGCTGCCTTAAACTATTGTTGCTTTTAAACAGCTGCTGTGTTCCATCAGAGAGAAAGCTGCACTTCAGGGAAGGGCAAGCACTTGTCAAATAATATTAGTTCCATAATTTATATAGTGTTTTCCCCCCATATTTTGTAATAAATTATTCACCTTGTATCATTTTGCATTATTCATTTGGTTAACTGAGGTAGCCTAACAATTTTCAAATGTATTTGTCAAAAAATTTGTTGAATTGCTTTTGTCAGGTTTTAGGTTCTTTTGGTTTGGGATTGGGTTTTTTTCACCCAAATCCAGGCTTTGACAAATAATCACAGTCTTTAACTGCTCAGCCCCTGTGGTCAGTGAATTGGTTTAGGTAGATTGATGGTGAATAGTTCTGTAGCACAAAACAAAGAAGGAAAGAAAAGAACACATTTTTTGAGATGTTGTGCAGTGTGAAATGTAAAATCTAAGTGCCAGCTCTGTTTGTTAGCTGGTTGTTTCTTGGATGGCAGAAACTCTCTGAGGCCATCAACTCACCACCTGAACTGGAGCACAAGCATTGGAGAAAACAAGGTTGAAAATAAGAAGCAGGGCCCATTTGTTCTTTCCCATGTTTCTGATATGCCTCCAAATTGTTCAAGCTTAAATTCAGTATCTTTACATTCACTACAGGATTACTGAAATGGCTGTCTTCAGGATTGCTTTAATCTTGGCCTGCTGTGCATAAGGTGAAGCCTGCTATAGGCAGGAATGTGTGTGCAGGTGGGAGGCATGGTATGGATTACATGCAAGTTTAAATGGTTAGGTGGTCTGTGTACAAAACCCTGAAAGACTTGAGCTGGATCTGCTGGGGTTAGTGACAAAGGCAAGTTCTCCCCTCACCCCTCCAGGCTGCAGGGAAGTCAACTGAAAGGTATTGACATGGAAATTGAGATAATCTGGGCTGAAGGCACTTAAGAGAGATGTTAAAATCATATTAAGTCTTACGATGTTATTTGAAGAACTGCTTTTCCGACCAGACCCAAATATCTGTGAATTTATTGAGCTCTCTTTTTAATTGCTAATGATAATCTTTGGTAGCTGGAAGAAAGGTACTCTTCCAATTAATTATGGGGTGAGTACAGGGAAAAAGGGAGAACTAATGCCAAGTGCAAGGTCCTACACCTGGGTCGGAGCAATCCCAGGCACAGCTACACGTTGGGCAGAGAAGAGATTCAGAGCAGCCCTGAGGAGAAGGATTTGGGGGTGTTGGTTGATGAGAGAATGATCGTGACCCAGCAGTGTGCTCTTGCAGCCCAGAAAGCCAACCGTATCCTGGGCTGCATCAAAAGGAGTGTGACCAGCAGAATGGGGGAGGTGATCCTGCCCCTTGTACTCTGCTCTCATAAGATGTCACTTGAAGTATTGTGTGCAGTTCTGGTGGCCTCAACATAAAAAGGACATGGAAATGTTGGAACAAGTGCAGAGGAGGGCCCCGAGGATGATCAGGGGACTGGAGCATCTCCCCTATGAGGATAGGATGAGAGAGTTGGGGCTGTTCAGCCTGGAGAAGAGAAGGCTGCGTGGAGACCTCATAGC
>JASSUY010037479.1:0-10874 GCA_032466535.1 Forpus xanthops
CCCGTTTTGTTTTCCTGGAGGACGCTGCGGCGCAGACCTCGCAGAATGATGACATCACATCCACCAAAAAACCTAAGCCCGAAGAGGAGGGCTCAGCTCTCCCTCAGAGCACAGCTCAGCAGCTCAGGACAGCAGCTCTGCTTCTGGCTCTTACCTCTGGGTAACAGTGCCACGGGGTGAGAGAACGCTGCCTTCAGTACCCAACAAAATGGGGAATGTCACAAGCCCAATCCTTCCCAGGCCAAGGAGGATCAAGTCAAAAGGTGTTCCGTTATAGAGATATCTTGAACACTATATTGTTTGATGCTTGTTTATGACTGTTTTATCACAGGGTTTCAGTTATACAGGCAAGTGGCCTTTTACCATGATAACACAGTATGTTTAAGTTGCTGTAAATTGGAAATGGCTCTCATTGAATCAGGATCCCAGACTGGTTTGGTCTGAAAGGGACCTTAAAGCTCATCCAGTCCCAACCCTCTGCCATGAGCAGGATACCTTCCACTGGAGCAGGATGCTCCAAGCCCTGTGTCCAACCTGGCCTTGAACACTGCAGGGATGGGGCAGCCACAGCTTCTCTGGGCACCCTGTGCCAGCGCTCAGCACCCTCACAGGGAACAGCTTCTGCCTCAGAGCTCATCTCAGTCTCCTATAGCAGGTTAAAGCCATTCTCCTTGTCCCGTCCCTGCAGATCCCTGTCCAAAGCTCCTCTCATTTAAAAGCTTTATAAAGTAATTCCTTCCATATGAGGTGAGCACTAAGAGAAGCACCCCTCCTGCAGAGGTGTACATACTGTAGTAAGGACAGAGGAGCTGCTGGATGTGCATGCATGCAGAAGGTAGCACCTGCAGAGGGAAAGAACACGCCTCTTGCAGTAAAGAGGCACTCATACCTTGTCTGTATCTATTAGAGCTCAGGAGAGGCCCATGCCAGGACACGTGCACTGACTGCTTCACGTCATCAGGAGATTCATCCTTCATGTAATACCTGAACTCAACACTTCGACACGACTTGCAAGCTCAGAAATAACAGGTTTTAAGTGAGAAAGACCTGCAAAGCCTTGGAAGCAAATCTCCAAGATGCTTCTTGACACCAAACTTGATGGTATATGACCATTTTCCTTGCTCCTCACAACTGATGACTTAATTTTAAAGAGCAACAATAAAAAACAGCAATACAAAAGGGAGAATTATAGAAGGGAATTAAATACCCAGTGGTCACATGGTTCCTACTGAACAGCAACAACGAATCATTCAGTACCTCTTTGCTATGATTTTTTTGGCAATTAAATATGATGTTAAGATTGTCATCTCTACCTTATGCACAAGCTAATCAGTATTAGCAGCCCGCTCCATTCAGACTGAACACTAACAGTTTCTCAAAGCAGCAAAACACAGCTATGCTCTCAACTCAGGACAATGCTGCAACAAGAACTCATCAACTAACCAGGTCCCATTTGCAGAGTTTGTCCAGAAAAGGGTTTTTCAGAGATCCCATCTCACAGTATCTCACACCTCTCCTGAGCTTGGAAGTACTGCTTACTATTCATCATCCACCTTAAGGGATTCTGGCATAACAAATGGTTGATTTTGGTTAAATGTAATTACAGATTGTAGTGAAGCAGGAGAAGTTTTCTATGGAGTTGGACTTTAAGACTTCAAACAGTAAAATGGTAAGACACCGGGACAGGGTACCCAAACACCTCAATCTCCTGGAGATGGAAGGGGAAGAAAATGAGACATAAAGGAAGCACCAAAGGAGGTGGTAACTGCACTCCGAAAAGGGCTTTTACTCCCAGGTTTGCAGTCTGATCTGTTCTATGGGGCAGGCCCAGCGGAGCGTGCCGAGTCGTGCTGGGTGACCTCTGCAGACTCATCAGGACAGACAGACGGTGACCACCTCTGTAATTTTCTGTTTACATATTTACAGAACGTATTTCAGTGGTGAGACGTGTCATGTCCTTAGAAATGCTAATCACAGGCATGAAATCACATCCAGAAAACCCCGACATCAGCAGGTGCTCCATGCCTCCTAACCAGAACATAAGCAGACAAGTAGAATCACAACTCACACCATACTCTCCTTCCACTCATGCTGCCCCGTACCACTCATGCTAGACCCTATCACCCTTGTTTCCCCAACACCTATATAAATGAGTGGGTAGATTTTGCAATGTGCATGATAAACAGGTATGAACTACTGCAAACCAGCACAGGCAGCATTAGTTCCAAAGCTGAAAGCATATCGTGCAGAACACTTGCTAAATTTCATACTCCATGGCTGTGGCAACGCTGAGCATCGATCCCTCAGAAAACCAAGGTACACTTCAACACTGGCAGTCAAATTTCAAGGTTTGAATGCTTTTGGGGTTATTCTAGTTTCAAAATAATAGGAGCAAAGGAGCAAAATCCTTAGTTTTATTATTATCAAATAAGTCCCAGCAATTTTAGTGCATAGATACACCTTAAATGAACACCAACACTGCAAACCTCTCCGCAGAGACAGCTCAAGTAGAATCTAGAACAGATGAAAGTTACTTGTGCCTAGCTGAGCAATGGCTCACTCTGCAGCGCTTAGAGACTACTGATGCTACAAGGGCTCGAAGCTCTTCTTCCTTCCCAGATGAGAACACTCTCAGGTTTCTACAGAAAACATCTGCATTACACACTAACTAGACCCTCAAGAAGATGCGAGATGGAGCAGTAGTAGAGACTGCACAAACAGGATAACAGCATACACTCTTGCCTCCAAAGAGCTCCGTGAAAACGTCCACACAATCCCCAAGTCTTGCAATTCTATATGCACAAGGTTATATTTTCCTTAGGTGAGAAGTACACAGTTATCCCTGTGTGTGACTGACTCCCAAAATGGAAAGACTTTGTTGTTATCCAGTTCAGGGACTATTTACAATACATTAAAGGTCCTTTTCAGATTTATTTAAAAACAAAAACCAGCAACCAGCACATCATAGTAACACAGACTATCACAAGATTTAACTAGTCATTAACGAACACCATCAAACTGCCATTATGAGAAGAAAAATCTACATAGCGCTCATATGATGAAACAAAAAAAACCAATCCCCTGCATTATTAGGAGGTCAGGGCCATACTTTCAGGAAGAGATCTGGGACACTGGCACAGCACACCCTCCACAGCATCTTCTACACTGCTGCTTCTGCTTTACAACCTGGGGGCACTGAAGTCATGTTAACTGGGGACCAAGGAGACAAACTCTTCTACCTGTGTCATCACTCATGCCGGGCAAATCATTCCTCTACTGCAGCATCTCCACCTTTTAAATGTGACAAAAAATATGCATTCATAACCCGTTTAAAATACTTTGAGATTTATGGATGAAATTCAGAACTGGGAATTACTATTATTATCCTGCCAAGTCAGAGAAAAGTACAGAAACATCACATAGGTAAAATATTCTGTGTTATAGCTTACTTAGATTTCTATTTGTGTACTAATATTTCATTTCTCATCATACTAATGATAGCTATTTCTACTTAAACATAAAAATATTTGTAATACCTCCAAGCAGCATAGTGATTACACCAGTTTATAGTCACTACAGTAATTAGTTTTCAGTACCAGGGTGTGCAAGGGGAAGACTATTCAAATAAGGATCAAACACGCTGGTGCTGGACCAGTCACTGTGGAAAGACTCTGGAGCCCAGGGGATGGCCTGCCTGCAGTCACCCAGAACCATCAACTCCTGCGACAGGGGAAAACACAAGGTACTTAATATGTGAATTAATATTTTCGAGAGGGAGGAGCTACTTCAGAAAAAGCACCTACCATTATTTTGGAAAAGGACTTTTCCATACACAATTCTTTAAATGTTCTTTATGGCTTTGTGACTTCTTATGCGAGCCAGTGCGGGTAAATCACATTCTTTATAAGTAAACCATTTTCATGTTACTCTAGTATCTAAAGGGCTCTGCTTGTGACTGTCAGATCAGGAACAACTCTTTTACCCAGTCTTGTTTTCACAAACAAATTTAGAACACCAGTACTGCAATGAAATCAACGGTAATGGGGAAGGTGAGAACTCGCTGCTTCTGAACATTTTATTCCGGGTTCAGAGCACGTACGTATCGACCTCTTCTTAAGCACAGATTATAATAAGAGTTTGGAACCCTGCACTCTCCCTTCCCAGTCAGCAAGAGTGATATTTGGAAGACTCTGGTCAGTTTGGGACTGCTGTATAGGTTGATCAGGTAAGAACATGGTCAACTTGTGAGCTAGCGGCTCATAGCAACATCTGAGAGTGGGAGAAGGAAGCACCTCCAGTGACAGCCATGCAATCGACTGAACTCACACCAAGCATCCTGACACCAAGCACTCCTCCTCCTCCATGGGCACACTCTTTGTAAGGCTCTGGGTGCCCGATGTGGCTTTTGGGATGAAGATGCCCTAGAATTCCTTCACCCATGTACTGTGTCAAACGAAGGGAAAAAATAATCTTCCATTCTCCACAAAGGACAGATGATCAGCATTCAGATGGGCTCGCCTGCATTCTTGCTGCAAAACGGGCAGGTCCCAGCAAGAATTAACAGGAGGTTCTACCACACACCTCCAGCCAGAGACTAACCTAGTTTTAAATACTTCAAAGCATGGGTTAGAGGGGGTTTTGTGTGCAAAGGGAAGAAGGAAAATTAAGCCAAAAACCCAGGTAAGAGTTCAGGGTTTGCCTATATGGCAATTAACCTTAATAAAAATGGAGCTTGGCATTCTTAGCAAGGCCCTGCATCTGAAACATATCATTATTTCCTTCCCAACTTTGATACGTGCTTCTAGAAGCCAGCATGAAACTTCGACAAGGCCTAAATTACCCTCTTTTTTAATTAAAGTTGCAAACCTTCATAGAAACCTCAATCTAGGAGCTTGCCTGTGTACCGGGATGTCCTGAGCAAGTAGAAAGTGGGGTCTGCACTCGTTCGGCTGATGCCAGGAAAAATCATATCACTGTGACAGCGTTAGTCTTTATGGGTGGTGAAACTGCATTACTACAGTTAGTCTGGTATATAATTCCCAAGATAAGACTTCAATATGCAACGAGTAATAAAAAAGCCCAGGGAGATGTGGGAGGGTGGTGGATTTAAAGGTGGATTTAAGGAAGATCACGTGCTATGCCTAGATCCTGTGCTCTGACCCCTGAAGAACATGACAGCTCACCTAGGGGTATGCGCAGCCAAATCATACATAAATAGATTTCAAACCCAGGGTTTAACTAGTTTGCTATCTAGGCCAAGAAACAGTTCTGGAACACATTTAACACAGTTTAATTGCATCGAATCATGGCTGGCCCAGAACTGACTTTAACAACTGTCAACTGCTCCTTGGAACAGGCAAAGCCAAAAAGCAAAGATCACGGTGGACAGGGTACGAAGAACCCAGAGACAACCCAAACACGCAGAGCAGCAGCAAAGCACATTCAAATCCCATGATCTTTATTCAGATTGGGTTACAAGGAAGTGGGAACTGGGAGGAGCTAATCCTAGTGACAACTGCAAGGCAGAACTAAAGCAGAAACATGTTGTGCTGCCATCGGGACGCAGCTTGAGAAATCCCAATATCTGATGGAGAAAGTTGCTGCACTACTTACGGTACACCCGTGGCCTATTTGAGAAACAGTGCTAGCAAAAAATAACCTCTTTTCTCATCTCCTCAGCTGGGGCAGGGAGTGACAGTCACCAATTAAAAGGGGACTGCGGTGGGAAGTACGAACTGCATATTAAGAAGGGGGAAGAAGGCAAAAATAACAAACGTGCAACTCCACATGTGATTCTTTCCAAGAAATCCCAGCACAACAATTCTCTGGGAATAGGCACCTGGGTCTGTTACTGCCTTTGAGTATGTCAAGGAAGAGGAAGGCCTGCTGGATGCTTGGAAAACCGACTGAACACATGGAGAGGGAACAAGCCAAAAACTGTTACAAGAAATGTTCCCTACCCTTTCAACAAACTTGCATTCACATATTCCACTTTCCCATGCTCCTGGATCCCAGAACTTTCCCCAGGTTACAAAGTCAGCCAGACTAGAATGAACTGAAGCTGAACCAGCAAATGGGATTGCTCCTAAAGGATCTAGCCCCTCAAAAGCCGTGTCTGCTGATGCCCAGTGAATGGCAACAGAGTAAAGGGAAGAAAACAGGGGCTTGAAGTTCATCTTAACTAAGCAAAAGGCTGAAAGCAACTTCATTCACATTTAAGAAGTCAGGTGCAACACACATTGTCTTTCAGTCTGAAAGCTATGAACAAGAATCTGAGATTAATATTATATTAAACATCAAAACTTCCTTTTCAACCACGGCCTGACACAACTGACACGCACCAAAACCTCCAACTGAACACACAGGCAGCACGCACCCGCATCCCAATAGAAGGCTGCCCTCTGAACATGTTACACTCCATGAGCGTAGGAGAACACTGTTTTTATAAAATGACATCTCACTCTAAAGAAAATATTTGCCTGGCTGTAGCCAGGAGTGTAATAAGGGTCAGTGGAAGATCACAGGCACAGAAAACGGCGGAGCCTGCCAGCTTCAGAGGGCTGTGATTTTTACTTCTTTCCTCAAGATCTAAGTTTTCCCCAAACCAAACCATTTGTAGCCTTTTCCATTCTAAGGACAATATTCAATATGTACATCTCATGCTGTCATCCCATCCTGACCCCTAGGGAAAAATCAAAACTGTATCTAGCCAAGCAACACAACAGGCAAAACTATTAGCTACTGTCCACTTGGATTAAGCAGCCATCATCATCTCTGTAACTCACGTTGGACAGTCCTCACCATACCCCTAAGAGAAGGAAAAGCTCATCTCTGAACTACAATGTAGGTGTGTAACTAGCTCTGCAGATCTGGACTCAGGAAGCTCTGATTAAACTGGAGAAGCTTTTCTGTTTAGACAAAACTTACTGCTGCTGTGGTCATTTCACCCTATGTTTACGGTGGCTACCTTGCTTTTTCTGCTGGCAAATGAGCCAGGACTTAGAAGGATGTAAAAAATAATAACAGTCAAGATCAACAACGCTCTAAATTTCTGTCAAAGTATTAAAAGTTCTCAATAGTTTCCCTTTGGTAATTAAAAAAGTACTGTCATTCCAGCAATCAGCAAATATTTGTTTAAAAACTGCTTTAAGAAACCATGACTGGAGCATCCATTGTGCAGTCTAATGGCCATTGTGTTTCTAAGGGCCTTCAGAAAGTATTCCTGCCTCCATGTTTTGTACTGTAAATGAGCACTTAGACAAGGAGGAGAGAACACTGTCTAAAAGCCAACTGTGCTTTTAAAGAGATCTCCATCCTTTCCTCCCATGTTGGACACACTTTCTCCTCAGACACTTTGCACTTCACCTCTAGTTTCATGTTCTTGTATTTTAAGTTCTGCTTTCACAGGAAGGATTCTGCTTCACAGCTCTGCACAGCTGAGCTCCCTCTGGAACTTCACATTAGAGGATTAGTGGTTTTCTGACCCTCCATCCATTGCATTTTTTTTTCCAGTCTCTTCTCCACACAGAAATCAATGCATGATGAATAGCTCCTCAGCATCTTAAAGAACAATAAACCAAAAAGAATCCTGAAACCTAACTACTACAGGTTTAGGGAAAACTGCCATCAACCACCTCTGTCTCCACACATTTCTCTTTGAACAAGCTGTGGTTCCATGGCAGAATAAACTGATATAAATTGGGCTGTCTGTACCATCACCTAACCATGCACTGAGCCATTTCAGATCACCAAACTGACACAAAACTCCTTCCATTCTTCCTTAGGTTAGCTTTCTGCTGGTGTGGCTCAAAGCAGGATCAAGGAGCAGAGCCAGTAGAATGACATAAGCGGAAAGGCAGGTGGAGGATGGTACCACACACCTGAATCAACTTCTAGAGCAACAGGAACTCAGCAGAGAGTACAAGACTGCACAGACCGGGTGTCATCCTGTGTCACGTTGGTCAAGAATGAGCAGTTTGTGGAGAAGAGCAAGACACATTCAAGGGTTATGAAAAAAGGACAACCATGAGTCTCAGAAGGTATTAAATCATCCCTCCGCACTGCTACAGGCAAGCTTGTCTCAAACACTGTTAAGTGAGGGAGGACACCTGTGTTCCCCTTAACTGAAACCCTGCTGTCAGACCCAGGATAGCTCTAATTCAGAGATGATTCCAGTCCAGAGTAGACGTTAAACTCTTCAGGTTCACAAAGAGAAATAAAACTAAAAACCTTCACACTAGATAGATTATTTGAACAGAAAAATTAATGGCTATCCATGACCACTGTAATTCAGAAGAGCTCACTGGTAACACCAAACATATCCTGCAGTTACTAGCACCCACTTCAACATAACAATACATTGTTTACCTAATTTTAATATGAACAGAAACACAACAGAAAATACTTCTAAGATAGGATCTTAGTGATTATGCAAGTGTTCTCCAAAATACATAGAGAATAGAACAAGCCAAGCCATGTTTATCACAGCATCTTACCACTTCTGGACCACAGAGAACCAGAACAACTCTGAACATTTGCTTATTTGACAAAACATTCTTACTGTCTACTAAACTTACAGGAGGAACGTTTTGCAAATGACTGCAGTATCTATTAAATCAGATCAGAAGTATACACTTGCAGAAGAGAGGAGAGAGACAACAGCAACAGTCCATCCGTCTTGGCCAGAAAGAGAATTAGCACCTGAAAATGAGGTACCTGGAAACCACCTAATGTTCCTGTTGAGTGTTGGAAGGGTTGTGTCCAAGCGGGTCTCACTACTGCAGAGTCAGCTACCTACAACATCTTTAAAACAAATCTCTGAATTTGCTGCCATATCTATTGTTCTCTACAAAACATCCTCATTACAGGAAATCCACTACTAGGATACATCTGAAGATGTAATTATTACTGTGATATTTGCTTCTCTTCTAATGCGTCCCACCAAGCACAAAAACTGAGGCTAACAACTCATTGAAAAATACGTTATTCCAGCGACAAAACCTGATGGATTATAATGGACAGGCAAAGATGAACACTGCACAAATGGAAATGTTATTTAGATGGAAGTAAGCATTTAAAATTCTCCAGCTTTAGAGCAGAATTTAACAGAAGGACATACGATAGATAACTTTTTCCAAGAGCCTAACTTGAGGCCCAACTCACCTTATCTGTACACAATTTTAATGCCAACATCTGGTCCTCTACACGCAGCACTTAATTTCAGCCTAGTTAAAAAGAGAAAAATAGCAAACTATCCAAGGAGTTTTTACTTCAGGCAGCGGTGTTTCCAGAGGATTAAATTTAATTTAAGCTGTTGTACCACAACCGCTTTCCCTCCAGTGAGACATTCTTAACAGAGGAGAAAAAACATTCTCTCGAGTTCAAAGGACAAATTAAGGTTCAAGTTTATCAATGTATTTCAGTCTACAGATAAAACGAAGAGGAGTCCTAAAAATGGCAAACATACCAGCCAGAACTAGGCCAATGTTGTGGAGAATCTAATATGAAGGCTCAAGCCAGTCGTTGATTAGGTTTGCCCTTGGACTTCAGCAGCAAAAACTATGACACGCTTGCTATGAACAGGCACAAAGGCAAGGAACGGGGAGGCTCAAAGTAATTTCAAGAAAAATTGATCTAAAATCGTATTTATTGCGACAGAAGTTGTTCTGGAATCCTGAAACATGAAACCAAACCTTCCCTAGTGTCAAAATATAACAGCTTTCCACCATGTTTTCACTATTATGATGTGCTATTAAAGCCATTTTTCAGACACTGATGATCCGACAATACTGCTCCACAATATAAATATATATGTAACGTTAGGGGTGGTATTTTGGGACCATTTGAAGCACTCCAAGCCGATAACATTTATCCAAATACATAAAGCAAGAGCCATGTCAAACGCACTATAAATAGCACTAATAGTAAGGAATCAATAACATCCAAACCTTAGGTAACATCTTATTAATCTGCCCTTGGCATGCACAGACACACTGCTGTAAGGGTTCTCAAAATGCAACAGTCAAAGGTGAAGGACATAATTTGTTCAACTAGTTAATGCAACTGCTATTTAACCAACTCAGCCACTGAAATGCCACCTAATGAAATACTCCATGCCATGATAAGCAGCAGAGACAAGGCACGACCAACACGAAGCGTTTTTCCTGAGAAAATAAATTCAAGTCCTCCAGGCTAATAGCGTTCTGTCATTTTTTTCCTGAGGCACGTAAAGATCTATACTTGACAACAACCATTTTAATCCCCGCTTCTCTCCCCCCCTCTCCCTCCCCATTTCTTGTACCGCGCCCAACACAATGGTACAACTGCATGTTCCAGGCACCCAGGTATTGCCTTTATATTTGTTTCTGCTTCCACAGTGACAAAGGTGAACTCTAATGCTCCAAAGATGCTTTGCAGCAAAGCAGGGGGAACGGTATTCCCAGAGCCGTACCCACACGCGGGTTGCAGAAATCTAGCCTCCATGAGATGTTTCAACCTGACAAATTAAAATGGTTGGGAAACGCTATTTGGCTAACGGAATCGGCCGCCACATGCAATGCTAAGGGGAATCAAGAAAAGGTCTTTAAAATAGGTCACTTTCATCCAAATCCCACACCAGTACCTAACAAAATGGTATATACACGGAAAACTCACCGCTTGGGGAGGAGCGAGGGGTAGGGATCTCGGGGGAAGGAGGAAAAAAAAGGGAGGGGGGGGAAGCAGGAATCCGCCGGTCTCCGAGGGACCCCCAACCCCTCGGTGGCTGAGGGCTCGTCCACCGGAGCCGTGCACACGAAACCGAGAGAGGCGCAGGGCACGCCTGGCCCGTGGGGCCGACAGCCGAGCCCCGGCCCCAGCCCCGGGCCTGTGGCGGC
>JASSUY010037479.1:12029-32648 GCA_032466535.1 Forpus xanthops
GGGGGCAGGGATCGGGGGGCAGTTGTGAGGGATCGGGGGGGATCGGGGGCAGTTGTGAGGGAGCTGTTGTGCTCAGACTCAGGGCAGTTAGGCTGAGGGGCCGTTGAGGGAATGGAGAGGAGTGTGAGGTACCCCTGTGTGTTGTCCCGGAGTGGTGAGAGGGACCTGAGGGAGAAGATGGTGGGAGGTGGTGCTGAGGTGTAGGGGAATGAGGAAACTGAGGGAAGGCAGGAGGAAACTTAGCTGGGTGCTCTGGGGAGGAGCGGAGGGAAGGAAGGCTTGGGGATAGGGCAGGTGGGGCCTGGGCATGGGTGAGGAGATGGAGAGCGAAGGCAAGTGGGAGCCTATTAGGGGCAATTGTGTCAGAGGAGGGTGGGTTTGGGGTAGGCGAGTTGGGGATGAGAATAGCTGGCTGAGGGAAGGCACTTCACAGGCTGGGAGCAGCTCAGCTACAGGCCATAATCCCAGGAAGGTGGTAGGTATCTGCTTGTGCAGACTCTTGTGCAACTGGCCTGGCCAGGCAGGTGTGTTTCTGTGTGCCCTTGGCTGAACTGTGTCCTGTGTATGGCCAGGAATGTTTAATGGTGAAAATCTCACAGGTCAGCACAGAGCTGTAGTCTTGTGGTGGGTTTTGAACTTGGTAGGTTGCTGAGCCTTTGTGTGCTTTGGTATCTCTATCCATGAACTAGAGATAACAGTTGGCTTCGTGCAGGGATTAATTATCACGTCTTGTAGTCATGTATTTGTTTATTTGGTTTTACTGTAGATTACAGCTGGAGGAATGCTAAACAGTCCACCTCTCCTTGTCATGGTGTTTACGTGCATTGTGCTCCTGCCTTAACGGAGGAAATCACTGAGGTCAGTCTCCCCTGTGTTTATAGTTGCTTTCCCTTTCAGAAGTATAGGGCAAGGAATCGTCAAAATAACAATTTGCACTGATATCCTGATAACAAATTGTTAGAAACAGTTACACAAGACACATTTTGTAAAAGGTGTGTTTGTACGGATTGCTTGCACTTTTAATTTCAGGATTATAGCTTAGGGGACAGCATTATAAAGTACCCTGCAAATATTCATGCAAGTCTCCAGTATGAAAAAGTACAACTCTAAATCCAGAATTACAGCTGAAATAGGCAGAACAAATTTCCGTCCTGTTTTCCCATAAACTAACAGGTGTTTTATGCCTGTTCGTACCTGTAAAAAGGCTTTGTGAAGCAAGCATTGAGGATGATGCTGGATGCTAGTTTTGTAAACTTTGTTTTTACCTTTCAACAAGCAGAGCTGCTGGGGACTGTTTAACCTGGGGTGGGGGAAACCTGAGGGAAGATAAGAACAGAGGTTGGCTGTAATAACTGTGGACCACATCTAAGAGTTCTGCAAACTTCTCACATAGTGGCCTGATACTTCGCCTTTTCAAATCCCAATGGGAAAAGCAAGGCAAGTGTGGATCACTTCAAACATATGTTGTTGTAAGTTATTGGGGAAAGGCAAACTAAAGGTTTATCTGATTATCTCAACCTTAAAGTTGGCAGCTATGACAGGAAACTTGGTTTCATTCATCTGCCAAAGATATTTGTAGCGTATCGTTTGACAAGTTAAAAGGCATTTTTGTAATGGTACAAAAATAAACCCCTCCACTTTCTGAAACTACAGTTTCTGTCTTTCTAAAATAACATGGGTTTGGAGGAATGCTTTGGGGGAAATTAAGGACAAACTTGAAAGGTAAATATTTGTATTTTCATATGTTAGAACAATGGTGTTTGACCCGAATCTGCCCAGCGTGGCCTATCAGTATAAATTTGTTCTTGTACTTGTTTTGCAGAAGAGTGGATATCATTTGCTTTTGCATAAATGGAGGAGTCAGAGGGAGTGATCTGCCCATGGGGGTCATAAGGTGGAATTGAGAATCAGGTTCTTCTGAATCTTGATCTTGTACTTCTTCCAGCAGACAAATTGCCTTTAAAGCTCAGGAATGATGAGAGTAAAAGCTGCAAGTAGTGAGGTCTGTAAAGCTAACCCAGCAAACACCAGCACAGGCTGGGCCTCAGTTCTTTCTGTTACACATACAGAAAGGCAACATAGCTCTAGGTAAAAATCCTCAGCATCTCTTATGGTGGCTGCAGAAAAATGTGAATAATGCTTTACCATTAACTATCAAGTATTTTACTGAAAATACTAGATTTGCATTTGATCCTTATTCAGTGATAGCTTCAAAAATAAGCAGAAATTGTGAAGGAACAGACAACATGAAAACTATGGTGTTTATTGTCGCTAGCTAAACAAGCACTTTCAGTGTGCTTTTCTAGCCCTGTGCTATTAGGCACGCTCTTGCTGCCTTCTCAGATGATCATGGTAGGCATATAGAAAGTTAGTTTGGCTTAGTTTTCTGATTTCCTGGTGCAAATTTAGCTCACTTAAAGAACTAAACAGGTTTATGTATTTCTGCATTGGGATTTGCACCCATCTGCTTATCCAGTAGCTGTACCCAAAGTTAATTCCATCAGAAGGAGGTGCCAGAACATCAATAAATACAAACTGCAGATTGCCTAGAGGTTCAGCTGCCAGGCAGAACTGGTTTCAACACATCATTCCTAATGTTCTGCCCCAGAGCTGGTCTGGGGGTAGACCCACATGACACTCCAGCATAGACAGGACCTTTAAGAGCATGCATCAGCACTCCACAATATTGTAGGAGAGGAAGTAGAGAACAATACCATGTCCAACGGAAACTGTGGCAAGAATTTATTCAAGGCACATTGTAATTACTCCAGCTGGGAATTTGGCCAGGACATTGGGGTTAACACCCCTACTTCTTTAGAAGTGTCATAGTTTACTTTTTGTAATGACTTTAAGTGATGAGGAGCTTGGCTTTCTGTCTCAGCAGAATGACAACACCTTTAGCAGTATGAACTACTTACAGCAATGCAAAGGTACTGGTTCAGAGTTAACTGGGAACGGTGATGGGGCCTAGTACAGTAATCATTGCTTTATAAATACTTTAGTAGATAAGAAAGATAAGAATGTGATTAGGGCAGAGTTTCAGCTGCTGTAATCACAGTCCTACCTTCGTTAGCCTCCAGTCCACATGCTGCTTTACTCTGACCCTTTCTAAGTGACCAATTATAGATTTTAAAATAAATTGTTGAACTTGAACTAATGAAATTTGGCAATTGTGATAGCAGTTATGAATTGCAGTTGTCAATGCTTTTGGTTTAGGTATTTTGATATCATGCAAGCAGATTGTAATTTAGCCAAATTAAAGAGGTTTCCTTTTACTTCTTTCCTGGAAATGAGATCTTTAGAATGTGCCCTTTGTATATTTTATGTACTGAGTTAGAAACTAACTCTCAGCTCCTCTGTTCAAGAGAAGGTAAGCACTCGTGTGTTTTAGTGTGTGACTAGTTGTGAAATGCACAAGCAAGGAATTGTTTTGCTTTTACTAGCTCATGAAACCCGCAGTTTGGGCCATTATTATGGGTTAGGAGGTTATACAGGAAAAACATGTTCTAGAGAAAGGCTGGTCAAAATAAACGAGTTAGTGTCTTCCAGATGGTTATAATCTGGTTTTGTATCAATGAGGTAAACTTCAGTACCTTCACTGGGATGAAGTTACCATGTCAGACAGCATCCCTCTGATGGATTGTTATGTTGTAATGACAAAAATGAAGCAATACTGATGTTGTTACATAACTGCTATGGTATTATAGCACAACAATAATAACACTTCACTCTTTTCTCTCTTGCCTTTTATTAGATAAATAAATGTACTCCTTGCTCTGCACTTATGATTGTCCCATGAGTCAAGGGAGTGGTTTTATCTATTAAGAAATGGGGAAACAGTGGCACAAGAAGAAGTACTTGCCAAGGACATATGGGAAGTCGGTGTCAGTGGCATAAACAGAATCTCAGCTTTCTGACTGTCCCACTCTACCCTCTGGGCAACCAGACCAAAGTGGAAAAGTGGCTTGCAGTGTGACTCAACAGCTTTTCCTTCCTCAGCAACTGCTATGTTGGGCAATTACAAATAAATGCCAGTAGGTCATTTCCACCTGAGTCAGTCAGGTTTCCAAGGGACTCCAGGTAGGCATGCCTTCTGCTGGTGAGGGCTTCTTGATGGATCTTTGCAATGGTTTTGCTTTGCAATGTTTTCAGAACTTGAAAAAGATGGGGTTTTTTTCTTTTTTTTTTTTTTTGTTCAAATGTACATTTCCCCTGATTTCTTTCAGGGTTTTTTTGTAATATATGTTGCTCAGGAACACCCAGGAATTCTTTTTATCCTTCTCTGCAACATAATAAGCTTATTACGCTGTCCTTTTTCAGGTGCCTTTTTTAATATATATATATCTTATAGCATAAATGCCAAATGACCTGATGCTAGGAAGAACTTTCAGTAAAACACATTGTGACATTGTTGTGACAGTGCAACAAGAGGCAATGCACTTTGGTAGGTCAGATTCTTAGAGATAAGTGGTGTGTTGGGGTGCCTCTTAAACACAGTCATAGATAACAATGTTCTTGACTCCTTTTAGCAGCAAAATCAAAGCATGTTGGTCCAAAAGCCTTTTTTCCAGGTCTTGACAACTGAGTATAAGGAGGATCTGTTCATCAAAAGAGGGCTGAACCTCTTTCCTCGTTTCACTCTGGAGTTGGTTCAAAATGCTTGGTCTGTGCAGCAAGGATCAGTATTGTGGAACCTTTGACCTTGAAGAGCAACTGATGGAAAGAAGCAAGACAGGAAAGGTTTGTGTCTTGGCTCTGGCCCTTTGACAGATGGATAAGAAGAGGCCTTTGGCAGAGAAGGGTGAAAGGTGACTAATAATGTGAAACTGGGAGGAAATTCATTACAGTTGTGCAATCTCTAGGTGGCTTGCTTTCTTGAGAGACACCTTTTGTTAGTTGTCCTACTGGCATTTGCTGCTCACACTGTCTTCTGAATAGAAATCTTAAACAATTATTTCTCTGCTTGACTTAGGAAGCTTGCTATAGCTCCTTAACAATGAAAATATAACAGCACCTCATTTTTTTATTCTCCCTCTACAGAACTTTTTGAATTTCCTTTGCCTCTTCCCTGTCTTATTTGTTCTTTTTCTGGCTGTCCAGTAGTTTATCCAAAATGAAGAAACTTTTTCCACTGTCATGTACTTGGTCCCCATATCTCACCTGTTCCTTGTTTTTGTGTGTCACACTTCCAAACACTTAATGGATAAGATCTACTGAATTTTGCTGTGGTGGTTCAGGATGTTGCTGTTGCCTGGTCTAGTCCTTCTCCACAGGTTTCTCCCCTGTAGCAAAGCCAGCAGAAGAGATTTTCTATGCCTGACTCTGCTGGTTTATGGTAGATGTCTTAGCTCAGTCCAAGCCTAACAATGCTGTTAAACTGGCCTTTGTGCTAGACTGACTGGTGCTGAGCCTGGCACAGGGATGTAGCCTCTAGAAGAGCAGTTTGCTAGAGGAGATGATTTAAACTGCTGGAGCAAGAATTGGTGGAACTCTTCTGAGAACCCTTAGATTCCTTATTAGCATGGTGGCTTTTCCAGTGACCTCCAATGAACAGCTGACCCCATCTGGATCTTGATTTTCCATTTTACAGGTAAAATGACACAGTTTACATTGTTGACAGGAGCTGGTTCTTATTATAATCCACAAAGCAGTTGTGAAAATATGGCCTTGCTTTTCAGCAGTCACCTGTCTCCGAGCCATTGTGTTCCACTCTTGAATAGACCAGAAGAAGAGTTAGGCTGCATACAGATTAACAAATCTGTTGCTAGTATCTCTGGCTACTGCAGCATGACTCACCCATCAGTGCTTGTCAGCGTCTGGTGTGACCTCATTGAAAGCTTCCTCTCTTATGTGAAGGCAGGTTGTAATCCAGTGTTGGAATCCTAAATAGATGGAAAATGAAGTTCTGAGACTGTGATGATGCATACATCCTCAACATCCCCCTAGAAACCAAATGTGCCCTCACCAGGAATATTCTTACAGATATCTGAGCATCTTTTAATAAGTCTTCCTTTCCCATGCTTCTATTAAATAAACACCTGTAACTATTCAAGACAACCAAAGAAATAAATGCTTAAGAGGGAATGGGAGAGGTTAGGGAGGAGATACTCTGTTCTTCGCAAGGGCAAAAAGGAGCTGATGGTTCCTTTTTATTTATCACACCTTCTAGAGGCTTTTGCTCTTTTTTTCCTTATGTCAAAATGTAGGACTTCTGGTAGGCTGGTTGAGGGAGACAGGTGAGAAAACAGCAAGAGGGGCTATAATAAAGGGAGTGGGTGAGTGAATTGGTTTTCTACATATACTACATATATGGTAACTTTTATGTGTAGCTTATATGTAGAATGAAGACGAGATGAAAAGTGGGAGGCAACAGGAGTTTAGGAATCAGATGGTTCTCTTCAGCTGGTGCTTGCTGAGTAAACATGAAGGCTGTGCTCAGTGCCTCTAACCCCTTCCCATAAGCTGTTACGTAGTAGCAGATACTAGCAATGCTGTTCAGCCTAAACTGAGCAAGTTACTGGCATTTTCATTGCAGAACCCAGATCTGGTAACACACACAGAGGAAGCTTTTAGCCTCTAAAAGCACAAGACCAGCATTGCCCTACAGGTATCTGCCTCCACTTGAAGGCTGGGCTGAAAGTGAAATCCTTGGCCACTGGTCTGGTTGCTGTGCTTGGGGTACATGCATATCTCTTCCAGTTTTCTGTAGATGATTTCTGTATGTGGCAATGTTTGTGTCAGCCTGGCAACTTTATGCATAAGCAGCAATGGTTGCTGCCTCTTGGCTTCCCAAACCCACTGTCCTCAAGCTGCTGCTCCTCTCTGGCTCCAGTGAACAACCCAGAGCCTGGCACCCTATCAGAACCTTGCAGAAGATCTCTGCTCCAGTGGATCACTATGCAATCTTCTAATCACTGTGACAACAGCTTCTTATGAAGAACTTAACTAGAAAAGTAAAGAATGCCTGGTATGGTGGGACAGAAAGACACCCCACTTCTAAAGGTGCGTTGTCCTGATGGCACTAAGGGATTATACACTAGGGTTTTCTGAAGACTGGGAATATGGATTTTATTTTGGGGGGTTGAGATCCTGTTCTGAGTGGATTCATTTTATGTTCTGGTCCTTCATTGGGGAAGGCGTTAAAGGTTTTTAAGTTGAGGCCATGCATGGGATTTGTAAGGAGGAAACAGTCAACCTTATGCCTTTTAATCCACGATTCCTCATCAGGAAGATCAGCCAGATCTTATCTGCTTTGCTGTTTTGTGAATCTAGGGTGAAGTAAGTTGGTGGCTCTGCCCGGTTTCTAGTACAGAGATGTACACATACTCATAGAATACAGCTAGTTCTGGAAACGAATGTGTCTCTGCTGTTCTTTGCACAGAGGCCAAGGCCTCCTGCATGATGTTTTGAGACTGAGCAGGCTTTCCCTAGATGATCTGATGAATATGCAGCATGATGTACAAGTGGGCAAGAGATGGAAGCCCCATAGCAGTGCTGTCCATGCTGCATTCAGCTGTGGGTGTGTTGGGTTAAATGATTGATTCAGTATTTGAAATCCTATTGCTTAATTTACATTGCGATTTTTAGTATCTTGGCAGACTTTTCTTTCACATACTAAACCATATCTCAGGTTCTAGTAGAATCCTGCTCTTACATTAACCTCAGACCTCATTGCTGCTCCCTCTATTCAGCTGGAGATGGACAGACACCATTTGTGATGGCCTGAATATCCTGAGTCACTGGTTACCAGCCGGCATGTGTGCTGCAGTGTTCGTTTCTCCCTTTACGACTGCACTCCCTAGAGGAGGCTCGGAACAATTGCAGTTGTCAGCGAACGCGTGATGTGTATTTCCCTGGATCCACACAATTGGTTGGCGACCTCTGACTACGTCTATGGGGTGAGCTGCCTGTGATTTGTTACTGTACGCCTGGTGTTTCCAACCAGAAAATAGAACAGGTGTAGGCATATTTAAAAACGCATTTTCTTTATGTTTACTGGTAAAATCTCTGCACTGTGGAGATGGTGATAGGATGTTTTCATTAACTAATTGGTGGAGACAAGTAATGATTCCAGTAATGCTCTCACAGTAAGAAATTGTGTGAAAACAGATGAAATCAAAGTATGTAGAAGGTGATAAAAGGTAGTGATAGTTAACTCCCCACACAGGCAAAGCTTTGTTAGCAGGAGCATGGGTTTACCATGCAGGACTGAGAGGTTTTCTGGCCATTCTGTCAAACGTGTTTGTTACCCTGCTTCCACAGTGTCCCAAAACAAGGCTACTGAAGCTAGGCAGGGAAAGAATGCAACATGTTTCTGTGTTACTTCATTTCACCAAAATGTCTGCGCTATGGAATGTTTGCTGCTGAGCTTCTCTGGGGGAAGCTGAAACACAGAACACTTCATTGAGCTTTTTGAACCAACGGGTCTTGACACATTGCTGCAGACACGGCTCTGGACTGCAGCACTTCCATTCTCTCCTGCTAAAATAACATATTAAACAATACTATTCAGTCCATGCCATTTCCACCTATTGACTGAAAAGTTACATTCTTCCTAAGCTAGTTCTAATTTCCATGTCATAAAATATTAGTTAATGGTTAGCTGATTTCACTGGTGTGAGGATTGTGATGTATGTAACACAGATTACTGCCTGCGTGGGACCAGATGAGGTAAAACAGTGCCTTCCACTGAAATACCCAGTAAAATACAGTGATGCTCTGTAAATCAACTTTGTAACAGGTTCCTAGTATTTGCCTGGGATGGTCCATCCTGTTACAGCAGGCGCTGGTCCTGCTTGGAGGAGATAGGTGGGTTGTGCTGACTCACAAAAACAGGCGCAAGTTGCGTCAGTGAGTAAGGAGTGGCTCGCCTTAGGAGCAGGATGTAGGGTTTGGTGTGAGCACTCTTAAAAAGAACCTTTAGAGAAAAGCTTGGGGGGAAATGCGTGAGGTAGACCTTGATTTGATGAAATTCTGGTTTCTCTTGCTACATAAGGGGCTTGTCCCAAACAAGATTGGTGTGTGACTGTTAATACTACCCACTGTTTGAAGGGTCTTGGGAAGATGTGAACTATATCTGAAGACAGCAGTATGCCTCAAGAGGAAATACTACTAAAAGTAGTCCTAAGAGGAGTTTTCTCAGGCTGACAGCTGTTCAAAAACTTGCATACGCAGGTATTCCCTTGTTCCTCCTTTATAGATTTGACTCATCCACCCCTGTCCTAAGCACCCCAGTTGCAGTATTTTCCATTCTTTCATCTACTTCATATTTCATATCCTTCAGACTCCCTTTTGTATCTATGGGCTTAATTCTGTTAAACCCAGTTGCTTTGCCTTCTGCTCTGCCTGTGCTTTGCACCTGCTACATAGCCCCAGCGAACTTGGCAACCAACCTTTGGGCACTCTAGGGAAAACAATTGTCTAGACCAGGCACCTTCTGCCTGATGCCCTGGATGTACCCCAGAGCTCTCAGGCATTAGTCTGCATGCAGAACAACATGTTGCTATGCAAATGGTTCCTTTCTGCTCTTCTTTCTACCTCTGCAGAGTTACGTGCACCCGACTTGTCAGCAGGCGCTGGCCTAATGCCTGTTGCAAAGGAAGATAGATAAAATCTTGTGCAGTGTCTTTGTGGACTTATAATTGTACCTTTCCCCTCCTAGGGAGTGAGGCAAATGGGAGTGAGGGAGCTCACAGAATAAGCAGCACCCTCTGCAGACTTAGAAGCAGTGCAGGTTAAAAGACAGTAGTGCAAAGGCCCTACAGAGCCTCTGGTATCCAAAAGAGTTCAGGAGGATGTGTTGCTCTTCTAAACTGATGAGGAATCAAGTCTTGGTGTAAAGAGTTCTATGACACAGGAAGGGCAGAGAAGCCTTGGTGTGAAGTCACAAGCCATTCTCATTCACAGTTAAAGCCCCTGTTCCCAAGGCAAACACGGAGCCTGTCAGCATCCTGCAGCTTCCAGTACAGAGATGTGACCAAAATAGCTTCACAACTTTAAAATGTGGCTAAAAATAGCTTACAGGTCAGCTTTTTTTCTTAAAGGTAGTGGTGACATCAATGGGAGAGCACTTTTACTGCTGTTCAGTGCAGGTAGAACTGAGCCAACAAAGGGGAAAAAGCAGCAGTTTAATTATCTAAGCAGCCTTGAGGAGCGAGAGGTCTTAAGGCGTGGGGAAATACTAAGGAGGTACAGCAAGAGATGGACAAAAGCATGAAAGGCCTGGGCAGATCCTCTGCCACTGACCAAGTCAGTGTGCTTCTTTATGGGGTTTTATTGCCATTATGTTTAAAAGGCATTAACTGCCCATTTTGGTCTCATTGCGGCCCATGTCAGGATGTGTCACTGGACTGAGCAGCCATCAGCAGCATGTTCCTAGCTCCTCATTTCCAGACAGTGAGCACAGCCCATGATATCACCTCTGGCCAGCACGGCTATGGCCATGGCAATGTCAAGTGTGTTTTGTCAAGTAGCCATTCAACCAGAGTTGATGTTTTACTGCACAGTTTGTGTGTGGAGAAATCTGGGTGGCCTTTGTTCTAGGGGGGTTTCAGTATCTAGTTTTCGGCTCTCTTATGGGGTTGAACTGTCTGTTATTGTAAAGCATTACAGTTTACCAGAGCTTCTCACCATGACCCTCAGATTTTGAAGTCTCTTTTGTGCGTCTTAAGTCTGGCCATGGCAATAAATCTCAGCCAAGTTTGGAAGTAAAGTGCCTGATCTGAAACATTATGGGAATCTAATGTAGGTTAGGAGGGGTTTGCCATTCCTGCAGCCGCCTGCGTGCTGAGGTAAGTGCTGCAGCAGGCTGTGCTAGTGAGAATTGCCTTTGCGCTGCAGGTTTCATGCCCACTGATTTTTATGGTGCTGAAGGAGAGGAAGGAGGTGACAAAATAGTGAAAAATTGAGGCCAGGTCATTGCTGTCAGATGAGGACAGAGTCCTCCAGCCAGTCAGATGTGACAGAACACACTTGCTGATGCTGCTACCAGGAAGCTTGAGAGAAATGTGACTGAAAGATTGCAGTGCGCATGTGTCTTTGGAGAAAGGAGGCTATCTGTGAGCTCTTGCAGTGCTTTCTCTGCCCAGCAACATCATTGCTTCTTTTCCTTGCATTCTGCTTAAGCAGCTGTTCTGTATTTACGATCTGATCTGTTCTTTGTACGGGGCCATCTTCACACTGAGCCAGCTTCACTGTAACAGCAGTTAGCTGAGATGAAGGACTGACAGGACCTCAGGTTGGCTTTGAGTAAGTGCTATAAATAGGTCAAAAGCACTATAGTTACTGTTCTCTTAAACTAGTGAGGGGGCCTTTTAGGACCAGCCTCAGACTTCATCTATGCAAAATGGCTCCTGTTGCCTTGAAAGGGGGAGACTTCAGCCAAATGCATCTTCAAATTGTCAAGTATAGAGAGAATTATGTGCAAGATCAGCTTGCTGAGGATTGAATTTGGTGTACAGCTAAGCTGAAACTCAGTTGCTAATAAAATGGAAAGCTCTGCATCCCTAGTTGTGTGTTTCTGGTGCATTTTGAAGCCACAGGCCACATTGACTGTGGACTGTAGTCAGGTTATCGGTAAAATCGGCTCAATACTAGTACCATGACCATTCAGCACAGTCATTTCTCAGTACTGCAATACAGCTCTGCCCACGCCTGCTTCTTCCCCTCAACCGGAGTTGCTCCCTGGTCTGCCCTGCCCAGCTTGCAAATGTAGCTCATCAGCCTCTGCCTCTTTGCAAATGGGCTGTGTAGGTAATGTGTAGGGAGGAGGAGGAGGAGGAGGCTGGGGCTCAGCAACCTGCCCATCCCAGCCAGTCATAAAGGCTCCCTCATAGGCTTTCTGGGGTTATTTGCCACATGAATTGTGTGGGTATAAAACTCTTCTTTCCCTAAATGCTCTGCCTTTTGCAACAGGAGGTCACTTCCCAGTGGGGAAAATGGGCTGATAGGCACTCAGCTTGTCCTTTGGATAAAATCCAGAGCTGATTAGTTTGGGCGCAGCAGTGTGCTAACACAGGCAGAATGCACCCAGACTGGCTCCCATCTAGATAGCGCCCATCTACCTGCACTGCTCAGTGTCCCTGCAGCTCAGCCTGAGCACAGGTTCCTCTCCACGCCTGTGTTGGCGTGCCCACTGCAAACCATAATTTGCACCCAGACCTCGTGTTTCGATTGGTGGCAAACCCTCCCAAAGCAAACAGTGATTTGCCTGTCTGCACTGATTCAGCTCTGCTGAAGGCAGGAATTGGAGCTAATTCCGGTTCACTAAAGTCAATAGGTAAAGCATAGCCTTCCACAGCAGATACTGAGGGTTTTTAAAGGAATTCAAGTACATCCCAGGAAGTGCACTGAAGTGAGCAATGCTGTGTTAGGCAAGAGAGCCTACCCCAGAGCCATTAATCATTGCATATCTGTAGCCCTGTGGTTGTAAGTACTGAGGGGTTTCTTCCCCTGCCTGCAATTACTGGGAATCCGGAGGAATCTGAGCTATCTTTAGGAAGCAAGTACCTACTCTGCCTCCTCTGAGGAAGCAAGGTCCTGCATTACAGCCTGTCATGGCAAGGGGCTCCACAGATACGGAGGAAGGGCAGGAAATCTGCTGAGCTCCACTTCTTTAACAACTCTAAATATTTCCCATAGCCTTAGCTCTGTGAGTCAGCATTCCTAGAGCCTGGACTTGTTTACAGCAGCAGTGAGTGAGCTGGTACTGGGTAGGTGGGGTATGGAGGTATGTGTGTGTCTAAAATGAGGAACCCTCTGCCCAGGCACAAGTGTGGAAATTACCAGCTGTCTTTCAGAAAAGGGACTAACAGGGAGCAAAGGACAGGGGTACCCCGAACAGTAACTGCACTGGAGCTGTCTGCAGCATAAGGAATTTCCTCTAGTGTGAGGGGATTAGAACTTCATAATGCTGTATATATTGTGTTATCTTATTTCACTTAAAAAAAGGACTCTGGAAATACTTGGGATTATCAATAGACTGGGATAAAGGTAACCCTTCCCACCTCAGGTGGTTATGGCCTGACCAGACTGGCTGCATGGCAGGAAGACTCCCCAGACTGCACAGGCAACAGAGCAAACACTGAGGTTTCTATCCAGAGCCCAGCCTGCACTGGGATAAGGAACATGACCCATGTTCTGGCACCACATGCATGCTTTTTGTCTGACCCTGGCTGGACAGCCTGTCTGGCTCATTGTGGCAAAGGGAGGGCACATCAGAACCAGTATGGATTATTTTAGATCTGCAACCTCAGTTCTGCAAAGGTATTTATTTTGAAAATTCTGGTTTCCATAGCAATGTAGTGCTGTTCCCTCTCATCCCTCTCCCATTACTCCGATCTTAGCAGCCATTAGATAAATTATCAGCCAGGCAAACCTTAGCATTTTTTTTTATCTTGAGTGATTCTATATATGTTGGTTTCTTAATGAATCAGAGCCACTTAGTCAAGGATTGACTCATATCGTTTCCTGGGGCTGCTGTGAGGTCTACTGCAGTGTAAAGATGATAATGAAGAATGAATATTGTTAATTGGACTTGGTGTGTGAATCGCTGGGCTAATTTGCAGCAGAGCAGGGGGTCTTATATCTGGAATTCCGATTCGGTTCTAGATGAGTTGTTTATGTCTTTAGATTTTACTTATGTTTCTCTGCAGTCCATTAGGAGGTAATAATCTTGTTCCATACACATAGTAAATAAATTCTTTGTAGGTGTTGCTGTGTACTGCTGCTCGGCTGCTCTTCTCCACCCAGAGGTGACCTGTGGACACAGTTCCCTTCTCATTATTAACAGAGCCAAGCTCATGGCTCATCAGTTCATTCTTCTTTTTCATTATGTACAAAAAAAAAAAAAAAAAGAAGAAAGAAGGTGTTAAGAGAGCACCTTCCACACTTTGTTAAGAAAACAGAGCAAGCTTTTGGGTTTTAATGCTGCTCTTTGTTTCCTGGTGCATCTTGTCTTCCTGGTCAAGGAACTACTAATCCTGCCAGAATAGTTGTGCAGGTTGGAATGCAAAAACCCCAGAGTTACCCCTGCAGCAATGATGGCATGCAAAAAGCAAAGATGTAGACATGATTTATTCTGATGGTGTAGTTTGCCTTTTAAGGAGATGGTTTAGTGAGTTCTTTTGCCTATATGAACTGTATCCCCACCTGGGGAGCTGTGCCAGAATAGCTGTTCCACAACCCCTTTGCTGTGAACAAAAGCCTTTGTCCTGTAATGCCTCCTCATGAGTAGGTAAGCAGTGAAGTAAAGAAACTGTGTGGGAGCACAAGAGCTATGGACCAGATTCCAAGAAAAAAGATGAGAGTTAGCCTTTTGCCTTCTGCAGTGTTATCACTTAGTAACTAAAATACCTGGATTTTTGAAACTGGAGCCTAGATCCATTAAGTTGAGGACATAAGAACCCCTCTGTGGAATCCAGATGTTAACAGGCATCTGCTGCATAGTGACCAGTGCTTGCCTTGCCAGCCCTTACTGGTCTTTAGTGCCTTGTCTTTTCTCCCTGCTTAGCTAGGGCCATCAGCTGTGTGTTTATGTTCAGCTCATGGTTCCTTTGGAGTAGATGGGTTTATTATGAGTAAATTCTGCTCCCCACTTCTGTTTGAGCTCTTCAGGTGCTGGGTACCTCACAGAAATAGCTTGTTAAATCCTAAGGCAGAAGCTCACTTGTGCCCTGAAGAATGATAGATAATAATCCATTCAAATCTCCTAATTTAGATGTCAAATGTTTACTTTTAGCTGAATTATGCCCATTCTTTGAGAATATACAATACTTTGCTCCTCATAATGTTGCATATTGATGAATTCCATGTATCTTTTTATGCAAAGCATTAAAATGTGGCTGCTTATCCTTTAATTTAACTTCCCCTCCTCTCTTTCACGTTCCTGTATTTTGAGATAAGGTGAACAAGAGTTCTCAAACTGCTATCTCAAGGCTATGCATTCTGTAATACCTTCACTGTGGACTTTTTGATTCACCCCCTCAGAGGTGAATGGTTCCACTCTAATTTTCCCCCAGACAAGGGCTCTTCTCAATCCCTAATCTTGTAGTCAAGTATCATTGCCCTGTGTCACAAAATGAAAACCCTTCCAGAGGCAGTGTTCTTCTAGTGCTGCGCATTGTGAGGCTAGAGACTCCAAGTCCAAATACTTATTGAACTTGCCCTGTGTCAGATGCAGACATACCCAATGCTTATGTTAAAAATAATGACTAAAAAAAAATCCCAACCCTGTTTCAAACAAATAACTGCTTGGTATCCAAATGGAATGAGAATGAAATGTGACCAGCGACCTTGTGACTCCTGTGTTGTATAACAAGATTAAAAGTACTTGGGATTTGTGGATTGAGCTTTTTCTCATTTGTCTTCCAGAGGTCAAAGTCTACTGTGAGCAGTGACTGATACAATCCCCCACGTAAGTCAGGCAGGGCTGCCTGTGTGTCAGGCCCTAAATACAGGGCAGTTCTTGCAAGAACACCTTGGAAGGTGTTTGTGTGGATTTCTCTGTGATCCCTGTGGTGATCCAAGGAAGCAGGAGGAGATCCAGAACTGTCTGAAAGCCCAGAGCCAGGACTCTTTGAAATCCCATACTAGTAACAAGAGACTTGGCTGAAGCTAACCTGCTGCCTATCTCCAGTGCTGCTTCTTGTATGTATCCAAGAAGTTGCCTCCAGTTTATGACTGCACTCTAGTAAACAATTTTTCATGCAGATATGGGCAGCAAATGTTACTCCTGCCTGAGTGAACACTTCAGTGTGTTTACAACAGCGATGTTCCTCAGATCTAGTCCTATTAAACAACAGATGTAGCCACCAGAAGGAGGTCCCACTGCTTACAGCTGTTCTGTTACAGTTCACTCAAAACACTTTTGAAGGGTGATCACATCATCCCTTTCTGAGCACTTGAGGGGACTGACTCACAAGTATGAGCAAAGTAACAGTAGATGGTTTAAGTGGGTGCAGCCCCAGCTGTGTTCCCACTGCCCAATTCCCAGAAGGGCTCATCCCTCAGCTGCAGAAGGCAACTCCTGAACTGCTGTCATGACAGTCCATTCTTAAGGGTGTTAATGCTTGTCTGCCTCCTCAGGAAGCTTAACCAGCATAAAAATGTGCACTTTTTCATCTGAAGAACTGCCTTTTAGTTTAATTTCTTAAGCAAGTTCAGAGAAGCACCGGTGCTGCTGTGAGGGCAGGGCAGAGGCAGGCACAGGCAGAGATGACCTTCCCTTTCAGAAGCAGCTAGCCATTACGTCAGTTTTGCTGCCTCACAAAACTATGCCCTGTGGTTATTTTTGGTGCTGGGCTGCCTTAATTTTATGGAGACTGAATGAAGGATTAACATAGTGTGTTTATGGCAGTTGGAAGTTAAGTTTCAGGAGGAAAAAAACATCTTAATTGAGCATGTGCTATTGGATGGAAATCCTTAAGTTGTTAGGAGTGGGAAAGCTAAGTGTGTGGTACCCATTCCTACAATTCAGCTAGGGGTTAAATCCTTTTTTTTTCCTTTTGATGCTTTTTAAGACCTCTAACCCAAAGTCTACTATCCAGCTGTCTCTAGAGAGAGGAGTCTTCCAAGAGACCAGCTCTGAACCTATAAATAATGTACACGGTGAGTACAAAAATAGAGTCAGAGAGGTTCCACATTACCTGAAGATAACTGCAAAGGCTGGTTGTGAGCTGCACCCTGATCAAACAGGAGGCTGCAGGGAGCACTATCACCCCGTCATCCATCTTGACTAAACTGCTTCTGACATCTGCATCTTCCTCCAACATCTGAATAGCAGCTGCTAAATCATGACTGCATTGGACTGAAATGCATTAGATTTCAGGGGCTAAATGTATCAAAGTCTTGAATAATATGGCTATAAACATACTTAGAACCTAGCATCTGCTCGAGTGCGTTGTTAGGTTGTATGTGTTGGGGTAGAGTCTGAACCTTGCTATAAATGAAACCCCTGTGGCAACAGAAATGTAAATAAATGCCACACTTTGTCTGAGAGCCCTTCCCAGTATATATAAATATGGTAATTTGGATGTTTCCCACTTTTGAGTTTTAATTAGGAGACAGATACAAGAAATACAAAGACAGCATTTTTCTTTTCATGGATTAATGTTATAGCTTCAGTTTGAACTTACCTGAACACACTTGATGGAAATGAAATGTAATGTCTTAAAAGAAGATTGCCTGTGAAAGGAAATTGTTTGTGCTTAGAAAATCGCTAGATTAGCTTCTCAGTTTAACTGCATTTTCATATGAACTCAAAGCACATCTCAGGGCAGGCTCTCCAAGAAAACTTTCTCCTGGTTTCTGTAGCAGTTGGTTCATTCTTTGCTGCCTTCATTTTGCAGCTTTAAGTGGCAGGTTCTCTGAAAAGCCATTGACTTCAAAGCTTTATAAAGTAAGGCTTTGAATAAATGACTGAATTGTGCTGGCTGTGCCCAACGTTGTGCCTGGGTGTGGGAATACTTAGCACTGGGTGTGGAATTCTAAGGAAAATTACCTCTTCCCTTTGCTTGAGACCCTGCTGGCTTGCAAACTCAAAGGGCAGCCAGGAGGAAAACTGTGGATGAGGAGGCATGGAAATCTCTAGTATCCCTTCTCCACTGAGAACACATCCCGAACAACTACTGAATATTAATACGAGGTGTAACTAGGGTGATGTTGTGTCAACGATGGGATGAACACGGAGCTGAGCTTCCCGAGACTACACGTCCCAGGAAGGCGTGTAGGAGAGACGAGCCCATGGCGCAGCATTGCATGCTGGAACTTGTAGTACCCTTAAAACGCCTCCCTGCCTTAAGCATGGCAGCGTTTTCCCCTTTTGTAGCCATGTGAGCCGTGTCATGGTGCCTTGCGCTGTGTGCCTCGTCTGTTACTGGAGAGCATGCGTTAGTTTGGATTTTAAAGTGTGATTTTCAAGCTTTAGAAAATGCTGACGTGACACTTGTGACAAAATAGAATCCCAGACTGGTTTGGGTTTGAAGGGACCTTAAAGCTCCTCCAGCTCCGATCCCTGCCACGGGCACGGACACCTTCCATAGAGCAGGGTGCTCCAAGCCCTGTGTCCAACCTGGCCTTGAGCACTGCAGGGATGGGGCAGCCACAGCTTCTCTGGGCACTCTGTGCCAGCGCTCAGCACCCTCACAGGGAAGAACTTGTGCTTAAGAGCTCATCTCAGATTCCCCTCTGGCAGTTAAAGCCATTCCCGTTGTCCTGTTCCTACATCCCTCGTCCAAAGCCCCTCTCCAGGTTTCTTGCAGCCCCTTTAGGCACAGGAGCTGCTCTAAGGTCTCCCCTTAGAACCAGCCCAGCTCTCAGCCTGGCTTCAGAACAGAGCTGCTCCAGCCCTTGCAGCATCCCCGTGGCCTCCTCTGGACTCTGTACTTAGAATACTTAAACTTCTGCTGTACGTTTGTGTACAGAGCTGATCTGTCCACCATCGCTGTTTGCCTTCTCCAGAAGCTTTTGCAGTTTGTGTCTTCAAGCCAGTTCTTTATATTAAAAATAAATTCTTCCAAGCCACCAATAAAATGTCAAGCGTGATTAAAGCCTGACTCCTCGTTTTAAGAGGTGTCTCCTAAGCAGCATGAGGTCACTCTGAGTCAGCCTTTGAAAGCACCGTTATTCCTGAGAGCATGGGTAAAGCCCTAATTTCAGAGGCATGTGCTTAAACGGTTTCAGTGTTCTGAATCACTTTTCTTTATGCTGAATGAAATGCTAACTGTGGGGCTGGCTTGGTAAGGACTGCAGACACCTCAAACCTTGAAAAAGTCCTCAATATTAACGTAGAAGTTGGTATTTCTGGTAGGAAAGGTTTTACCTCCTGGGTATGAAAGAAAGGGGAAAGGGGAGCTGTGCTTGAGGCACAGATTTTCAACTGTTGTGGTGAAATGAAACTGTAAAATCTCTGGGCAAGGCCTGTCCTTTGTAGAGAGCTGAGGCCTCACAGAGCTTTCTGCACACAGGAACTTTGTTTACTATATACTCATACATAAAATATACAGCAGGATGTTAAAGCTGCAACCGCAAGCCCTGAGATGTAAGGAAATACTATTTTTGTCTGTGCAGCGTTTTTTATTCTGTGCATATTAATTATAAGCATCTTTAATTCCATGAGCCCGTTTTGTCACTCACGCTCCCTGTTTGTTGTGGTGCATGCTCTGAGTATCTGCAGGAAATAAACCACGCCATAGTGAGTAACTTGGAGCAGGACTCTGCCCCTGAATCCAGCCCGTGTCAATCCCGGCTCTCCCCATCCCTCTTGCTGCCCTTTTCCTCCCCTCCTAACTCCTACCTCAACAGTCGCCGCTGTGTCCAAACCAACCCCCTTGCTGTCCATGGAGAATCCCTGTGTCTGCGAGGGAAGGGCAAAGGCAGGTGGAGGGAAAGTCTTGCTGGCCTTCCCCTTTGTGAAGGGACATACTCAGAGCAGAGGCAGGAGTCAGGTCACTTGGCTGCAACCCCAAAACGGGGCGGGATTAGCAGAGGTTTGCAGTGGTGAGCATCTGGGGCAAATTCTGACAAGCTCCGAATTGTTTCCCCGTTCTCACCCCCGGCTTTCCGACCCCACCACTGCATGTTGTTAAGCACCATTCCTCACCTCTACCGCTCAGCAGCCAGCAATGGGGTGCGTGGACCCGCCTGCCCTCGGCAGAGCCGTGCTGTGCTCCGTGCCGGCCGCGCTCAGGGCACAGCCCCGGAGCAGAGCGGGACCCGGCGGTGCTCCAGCCTTCTCCGTGACTGCGGTTTTAACGCGGTGCTCCCGCTCACCGCCTCCCCTCCGGCGCAGCCCTGCGGTCGCACTAACCCGGCCTGCTGCAGCCCCTGCTCGGCATCGCCCGCTCCTTTACGGCCGCTGCTGCACCTCGAGCCGCCCTCCGGTTCCGCGGGGAGCCGCTCGCCAGGCTCCGAGGCCTGACTCAGCGGTGAGGGCAGCGGAAGGCGGCTGTGCCCCGGTACAGCCGCACGTGCACGGGGTGAAGCACCCCAGCCTCACCTGGGGAGCGGTGCCCGGGCCCGCTCCGCTATCCCTTCCCCTATCCCTTCCTCTATCCCTTCCTACATCCGCTCCGCTCCTCTCCTCCCCGCCGGCCGGGGCGGGGCGAGGGGCGGGCTCGGCGGCGCGGCTCGCTGATTGCAGGCCGGGCGCTGCCAGTCCGCCGCGTCCCAGCGCCGGAGCCGCACGGCCCAGCAGCGAGCGCTCATCCCGGCCTGGCCCGGCCCCGCCAGCCGCCCCCCATGGAGGAGCAGCCCCACCACCACCATCACCACCATTACTTCTACTGCGGCCACCACCACCACCACCCGCAGAACGCCTACCTGCCGCCGCCCGACGGCCGAGCCCAGCCCAAGCCGCCGCTCCGACACGAGCACAAGCACGGCGGCCCGCAGCACCAGGAGGCGGCCAAGCGGAGAACAGGTCCGGGGCAGGGCGGCGGGACGGGGCCCGTGACCTTCGCGGGGCGGCGGCGCGGGGCCTTCCTCCTCCTCCTCCTCCTCCGCCGCCGCCTCCTCCCCCGGCCCGGCTGGAAGCTTCTCCGCCGCGCTGGGGCAGCTTCCTGTCCGCCATGTTGGGGCCGGCGCGGCTGCGGGAGCCGCGGGGCCCGCCGGGCACGTGGGGCC
>JASSUY010037481.1:11238-25329 GCA_032466535.1 Forpus xanthops
GGTCCCAGCGGAGAGACCTCCATCCCCCCCCCGGTACCCACAGCATCACCTCCCACCAATGGACCTCGCAAGCACAGAGAGGGAGGCTCAGCCCCTTCCCCGGGGCTGGGCTGGGTTTTGGGGTGCCTGCACCCACTATGGCCCCAGCCGTGCCCATGGGGCGCTGGAGGCGGCCACGTGCTCCCCACACGATGTGCTGACGGGGAGGAAAGGAAGCGGGAGTCACTTTAATTTGGCTATTTAAAAATAAAGAAATAACAGAGGCTTTGAAAGCCCGGAGGGGTCCCAGCGGAGAGACCTCCATCCCCCCCTTCAAAGGCCGCCTCTGCTTTCTTCCCCCCGTTAGCAGCACACAAAGGTGCACGAGCACTTTTGTCTCTGCGGAAAGACCTTTTTAATTGGTTCCAGGCAGAAGGTTAAAATCTCTCCCCTTCCCTGCACGCTTTTCTAAGTGGGGAAAGGAGAAAGAGGCAGAGGGAGGAGGCAGGGAAGAGGGTTTGTACCAAGGCAAAGCCGGGGGGGGGGGTGCTGAGCCAGGGGGCACTTGGAGCCAGTGTCCCCTCAATAGCGCCCAGAGTGGCTGAGGATGATGAGGATCCCCAGCGAGAGCAGGGAGTCGCTCGGTGCTCCCATAGGAACAGAGCTGAGGGTTTCTGCAGGGATTCCCTTAGAGCGGCTGCAGACGTGCTGCCGGGGCAGCGCACGGGGAGCTGCTGCAGCTCACCCCGCACATCCTCATCCTGCCCCTCATCCCGCCCCATGGAGCTGCCGCCTCCCGGCACTTGGGTTTCCTTTCACGGAAGGGGGAGCTGAGCAAAACCGCATCAATTATTGAGCCGGGGCGCCGCGAGCTCGACGTGTCCCCCTTGCTAATGCTGCTCAGGTAGAGCGGTGCGGAGCCGCAGTCAGACACCTCCCGACGCCTCAGCCGCAGGGCTCTGCCCGACGCGTCAAGGTCAAGTTTTCAGAGGCTGACAAAAGGCACCACGGGTCCTGAGCGATGCCACGCGGCCAACGCGACCCTCGTCGGGGCTCCCGATGGGATGGGGACACTGCGGGGCTCCCAGTGGCATGGGGGACACGGTGGGGTGCTCCCAGCCATGGGATGAGGACCCGGCGCATCCTTCCTTTAAGCAAAGCGATTCCCATTACGGAGTGTGGGAGGAGCGGGTCTGGCCTGGCCGGCTGCACATGGAGCAGCAATTGGATCCAGATGTTTCCCGCAGCAGCCCGGAAACCACTTCCCCCCATCCGGAAAGCACTCGGCAGCCCCTTTTCCACCACCAGCAAGGGTTTGCTCTGATGTGTCAGCATGAGCATCCCTGAGGCAGAAGCAGGGCTGGGTGCTCACTGTGTTGGGCAGATGGTAGCAAAGCCAAAACCTAACTCCAAATCTCAGCCTACGAGGACCAGACACAATGTCCTGGTGTGAATAGGTTGGGAAAGGGCTGGCAGGTGGCTCCCTCAATGGGATGCACAATGCAGGTCACCATCAAAGGCATTCCCTGTCTCCCCCTCAAGTTGCATCCTGCTTTGTATTGGATGCCCAGGGCAGAGTGTCCCCACATGGGACAGGACTGCGGCTTTCTACCCCTCCAACCTCAGACCAGAGCAAGGAAAACCACAAGAAAACCTCAGAAACCCACTTGAAGAGCCAGAACCCAAATTCACCCACTCGCATGTTATTTAAAGCCCATTGCACCTTCCAAGTCCTGCAATGATGTGAGAATTGCCATTAAAAGAATGCATTTGTGCTCTTTGCATTCCGGAGGAAAGCCTGCAAAACCAAACCCTGGGGATTAAAGCAACTCTAGAAAGAAGAGAAATAAAAAAATCATGCCATTTCTATTATTCAACACCTGGCAGTTGGCAAAGCAGTCCATCAGCTGGGGGGGAACTGGGGCTGAACACACCTTGCAGAAGGCAGAGAGACCACGATCCTAACCGCAGCCACGCAGCCACCGGTGCCACGCACCCCGCACCGGGCTGAAGGCAGGGTCTGGTTTTCAATGGGGTTTTAAACACCTTTGAGCTCGTGGGACGCAGTTATTTTTGTCGTTGTTTTAGTTCTAGTTTAATTGCTGTGATGTTAGGAACCGCACGGAGCAGGGGCCAGGCAGTGGGGATGCTGCTCTCAGGTTATCCTGCTCCGAGCTGCCCATGGTGGGATGAGGTTTGGAGCCAGCACGATGCTGCAGCTCTGAGTGGTGACAAGCAGGGATAGGGGCCGTTGATGGGCATCAGAGCCTCCTGACTCGTCCTCTCCCATCTCCTCCAGCCCCAACATCCCTTCCCTTCCTGCACCGGGATGCTGGCTCCCCCCAGACCTCCCTCCTCCTCCTTGCTCAAGTGCAGGTCTCAGTCCTCTCCAGTGCTCTGCCACTGGGGATGCTCTCACTGCCATGCATTCTCCAGCCCCCGGTGCACCCCATTGACCCATCCTGCCCAGGACACACCATCTATCACCATCCATTGATGGAAATCACAGGTCTCCAACGCGGCACAAAGCCCCCATCTCGTACCAGCGCTCACGGCTCGGCTCCCTCTGCTCGTCAGGAGCTGGGAATCACGCTCAGCTCTTGTCTTTGCTGTTCCCATGCAGGAAAACCTCCCATCAGTGATAACCCAGAGATGCCCAATAACATGGAGAAGAGCCAATCCTGTCTTTCACACCCAACACCCCAAAGGGCCCACAGGGACCCCAAAAGCAGCGCCGGGCCCCCGCCACCACTGCCGGCTCCATCCCCACAGGATGGAGATGGGAGAGCGCTGCGCAGCAGAGCCGCTGCTGAGAAATCATCTCGGAGGAAACAAAACCTGCCAGTCAGCGGTCTGACTAATGGCATACGGGAATTAAGACACCAGCAAATGCCCTCCCGCGCCTGCCAGCGCTTTCCCAGGCAGGTGTGTTCCCAACAACACGGAATGCCGCGTGTGTGAGCGGTGCCTCAGCTCACACCTCTCCCTGCACAGCATCCTGACCCTCCTAGGACCAAGCCACTCTCTCGTTCCAACCCCTACAGTCCCACTCTCAGCCCAACAGTCCTCAGGATGATGAATGGGATTGGATTTGGGATGTGGGATTTGCTGAGGGCGCTTTCCCACAGCATAGGTGGGGATAGGAGCATCCGAGCAGGTCGAGCCCGCTGGGGATGGGGGTGCCAGAGGTGGCCGAGCAGGCTGGGCAGGGATGAGCAGCATCACGTGGAGGTGACAGTGGCATAAACCCAACATACAAACTGCTTCCAGCAGGGAAAGCAGGGCAAAGGAGAAGGATGAGGCCCAGGAGGACACACTGGACAGCCCTGGTGGGACGGCTGCCACAGAGGACACCCACCCCAGGGCCTTGCTCTCCTTCCAATACCAATGGCCTCCCAGTTCCACACTGGGGACGTGTCTCCAGCAGGGGCTGGCGCTGTCCCCAGGCAGATTTGCTTTATAGGGTCACAGAGGAAGGTACCAGCGTGTAGATATTTAAGCAGCATTTTACCAGCGGAAAAAATTAGAGCCACAATATTAATTAATCCTCAAAGCACTTTACGAACATTAACTAATTATGCTTCCCACCCTCTCTGCAATGGGGGAAAGGTATCACTGGCCTCGTTTTACAGCCAATGAAGTGTGCGTGACTCACCCAAGGTCACTGTGAGCGGGTGAAGGTGGGAAGGGGACCCCGACAGGAACCTGCAGCATCCCAATCGCATCCCATCACCCTGAACCAGATCCCAGCATCCCGGTCCTGACCAGGGCAAAGAGTGAGTGGAAGGGCACCTCCTGCACCATCGCAGTGGGCAGAGCTCAAGGGAAAACCCACCAGAGGCTGGGGCATCCGGTGAAAACAGAAAAGGCTGAGGGGCTCCATGGAAAGCACAAACGACCCTGTGCGGTTTAAAAGCGATTAGAGGCCCTGGCTGGGTTATCAACCGGTGTCTCAATCACGCAGCATCGATCCAGATAATAGCCGGCAATTGTTCAGATACAATATCATAAAGTCACTTTAACTACAGCCATAAAGCTTCCCCCGCCTGCAGCCACCGCTGGGCGCTCCCCACGCCATGGGGATCGATGGCAAAGCCTCGGCCATCAGCATGTGCTGGGGGATGAGGGTAGCAGAGGGTGCTGGGGGGGGTCCAGGCTGTGGTGCAAGGGAGAAGCATCTTCAGGCATTGACCCCTGCAGGAGCAAGGCCACCCGATGGGGGTCTCTGCCCTATGGTGTCCCCCATGGACCCTCTGCTGTGAGCAGAGGGGATGCTGAGCCCCCAGGGCTCTCCTCAACACCCTTCCTGAGCACCGGCAGCACCAGGGCGATGGGAGCTCAAAGGCAGCCGCTGGGATTTGCCGTTTCAAGCTTTAATCCCTGGGATTTACAGTCAGGAGAAAAACGTGAGGTGAGAGCCGCGGCCCCCGATGCACACAACGGCTCCGGACCGTGTGGTGCTGGGATGCGGCTCCTCTGCTCCCTGCAGCACAGGGTGGGGGGAAACTTCCCACCATCAGCTCCCAACGCCAGGGTGATTCCAGGCCGTGGTCCCTGCCCCAGCACAGCAGCAATCGCTGGCTCTGCTTCCCAGCCAGGGCTCGGGGGGGTTATTCAGCAGGGGGACACCGCCGGCAGCCCCTGCCCGCGCTGGAGCCACATCCTCACCCGCCGCTTCCCACTGCTTAATGAGCACAAAATAGTTCCATGTTGCCAATTACTTGGTTCGTTTGTGCTGCTCTGGGCAGTGCTGGCGCAGGGAAAATCCCAATGGAGCTGCCCCAGCCCCCAGGAAAGCCCCAGTGCGGTCCCTTCAGCACGGCAGGACCGAGCATCCCTGTCCCCACCCAGCACCCCCAGGACCCCCTTCTCCCAATGACCACCACTGGGCTTTCCCACATCCCCAGTGTGTCGTGGATACAGCTATGGAGGGAAAGTGAGACCTTCCTGGGATTTAACCTGGACTTGGATCAGCCCCAGCTCTGCCCGGGTCTCATTCAGTATCCCCACACTGAGTCACAAACGCCCTCAGGGCCAAGGCTGCAGCCTCTCCAGCATCACAGTACCCCAGGAGCAGAGATCCCTATTTCCAGGTGCCAGTCCTGGCTGAGGTGTCAAAGCCAAGAGCAATTGCACAGGCCAAGGCATCCATCACACCCCTTGGGTGCTGATGCTCCTCAGCATCGTGGCAGGATTCAGCCCCATAGAGCGGGTCCAAGCCTGAGCTCACCAGGGCATGGATCAGTGCCTCGCATGGCTCCATCACTGCAGAACGACGCCGGGAACAGCTCAGGGGGCTCCTGGACCCACCCCCAGTTCCAAAACCCCAATTCCAGTTTATCCCCCGAGTTCCACTCTGCTGACTGACACAGAAGATGGTTTGGCTGCCGCTGTGCCAGCGCCGCAACCCCTTCCACCCCGAGCAGCACCACAGATGTGTGCCAGACCTCGGCTGTCCCATCCCATCCCATCCCATCCCATCCCATCCCATCCCATCCCATCCCATCCATGGCAGGATTTGGAGCCAGGAGAGCCCTCTCCCCTCACTGAGATCACTGCTGCAAACACCATCACTATAAAAACGGGTCCCCAGGAGAAAGGATCCTCTCACCACCGCTACACCTGCGCCCATAAATCCCCCTCTATGAGGGGAGGGATTTATAAGGTGAAGTTATTCACGAATATCACAGTGGTTTAAGGAAAACACAAAACAGAGCCCATCCAGCGGGAACCGGCGCTCCGGGCGATGCCAGGGTTTGCCTGCTCTGGACAATGAAGGTGTCTGCAAGAAGCCCCAACGGAGCCCCAGAGGATGCTCCAGGCTCTGTGACTGCACAGTCAATGCCATCAGCACTGCTCACTGCTGAAATCCCTGTGTCCGGCCATGGAGCGCAGGGACAGCCGCACAGCGGGGTACAGCACGGGAGAGCGATGTCCTTCTCGATCTCTCCATGCACTCTACATATATTAATTGCTTAATTCAGCCTCTGGCAGAGATCCTCACCTGAACAGTGGAGAAACTGATGCTGGGAGTGGGGAACCCATTTGTCTCCGTGTAACGAGCTGGAGATGGGATCCAGAATCACACGGAGCTCGCTGTCGGTGATGAGAGCATCCCTCCACCTTATCCAAAAGCTTTCTATTTTAAACGACAACACCGTGATTTATTGTTATTAATCAGCTTTGAAATGCTTTCTGGAGTCCAGATTCCTGCTGCTGGGCCCACGGCGCCCCACTGCCACCCAGCCCCATCGGCACTTCCCATCCCAGTGCTGGGGAGAGCGCTGGGAAGGAGCCAAGGCACAACATGAACTAGTGTGGCTGGGGATGGGCCTGCATGGTCCATCCAGAGGGGATGCAGAGCTGGGAGCCCGCATGGACAGCGGCTGCAGGCAGGGAAAGCCCAGAGCCCATCGGAGGCAAAGGGAATATACGGCGATAATGCCGGGGCTGGGATGCCACTCCTGGAGCACACATCCCACACAGAGCACTATCCCAGCTTCCATCCTTTGTTTTAGGCTTTAATTCCACCTCATGGGGCCGGGCTGTGGTGCAGGAGGATCCCGGTGCTTCACAGGACCTGGCACCCACCAAACCAAGACCTGCGAACCCAAAGGCAACCCAATGGAGACAGTGCCAGATGGGAGCTGGAGCCCAAAGCCATTCCTGCTCTGGATTCTCTGTGAGAAACCAAATCCGGAGCACTGTTTTGATTGGGATCTGCCGCCGGTGCCACATCCAACAGCAGTTGTACAACCGCAACACTGCCAACGGCACCGGGAGCTCGGAAAACCCAAGGAGAGGGTTTGGAAGACTCCAAGATGGACACTGAGCCCCGACACACGAAGCCATCCCACAGAGAAGAACCCTGCAGGGTTCAGGATGACGATTACTTCCCCAAATAAAGGATTGCCAGGCCCGGCCAATTGTCTTGGTGACAATAAAACTAAATCAGCAAAGCACATTCGTGGGATGGGGAGCAGGGGAATGATGCTGGAAGGCCCAAATATAGGAAAAGCTGATATCGCTGGTGTGAAGGGGAGAGGAGGTTCATAAAGGTCCCCTTTAATTTCAGGGCAAGAGGACAATAAATACTTGGCAAACGGCAACGTGCTCTTCCGAAACAACGGCCATTACGGAACACCACCGAAACAAAAGCGCCCATCCCAGAACTGGGGTGGTTCCATCACATGAAGCCCCGGATGCAGCCACCAGCACCGATGAGGAGAGACAGAGAGCCCATCCTGACCCTCCGCTGATGCACAGGGATAGGGCAGAACCCCACAGCATCGCTCCCGCGGCCTAAGGCCTTATGGGGCCGGAGCAGCATCCAGCGGCTCTCCAGACTGGGATGCTCTGCCCCACGTTTTTCCACTCAATTTCCTTCCCCAGTCAGCAGGAGATAAATCCCTCTGCCGAAGCAGGCGGCCGGAACGGCAAAGCCAGCGGTGCCAAGTTTAATAAGCAACTCTGATCGAGAAACCAGATAATAATTGGGATTATCGAGCTGGCTGGGAAAGAGCTTCCCTGGCTCCCGATGGCCCCTGGCAGCCACTTGGGCTGCTCCTGAGCACCCGGTGGCAATGACACCTTGGGACGGCTGCCAGGCTCCGCAAGGCCGGGCACTGCCAGAGAGCTGCAGTGATTTAGGATGCGCCATTTAGGATCACAGAGAAGCCAAACAATAACCCCCTTTTTGGGTCCGTACCTGCAGGACAAGGGACCCCCTCCCTGTGCTCCCCACATCCCACAGGAGCACCCAGGGACCCCCAGCTCCTTTTCCACACGTCAGTCGCTGCGGGAAGCTCAGCCGGCAAACTAATCCCGTCGCGGTTGGATTTAGTGCAGGGTGCGAGGTCCCGGGGCTTTCTTCCTCAGTGGAAAGGGGATTGAGAGAAGGAAGAATTGGGATTTTTCAGAGCTCTCTACAGGGTCAGGCTCAGCTGATTGCGTTTTACTGCAAACTTAAACCCCTATTTATAAATACATAAAATTAAATATATATATAAAATAAAATAACTGAAGCCGGGCTCAATAAAACCCCATTGGAAGGCACAGTCAGAAACGCTGCTGGAGGCCAGGCAGGAAGAGCTGGAGCCAGGCGGAGTGCTCAGGAATATTTGTATTTGCTGTCTAAACATTTTATCTGTTCCGTAGCACATTGGGAGAGTTTTGCTCTCTGTGTAATGGGGAAGAAAAAAGAAACCCATAAAATAATCCCTCCTCCTCCGCAGGAGGGAAAAAAAACCCAAATCCAATGAAACTTGGTGGCATCCGGAACAGCCAAACGTCCACTGAAACAGAGCCGGACAGCACGTGGAGCAGATGGCTGGAGGAGACAATTGGGATGTATGGGGAGGAGGGATGGGGTCTATCCTGTCCTTCCCGTCTCCAGGCATTACAAACCCCTCATGCCATTCATCGGCCTTTTTGTCGAAGCTGGAGCCAGGGAAGAGTTACAACAGCCCTGAAAGAGAGAGTTTCATTCGTGGAGGGATTTCAGGGTCGTGTGGGGAAGGAGCTGAACTAAAAGCACGTTCTTGCATTGAAATCAGAAGTACTGAGTGATGGCTTTAACCTCCGCGGGTGCCTGTAAGGCTCCTGCAGCGTGCGGTGGGAATGCCGGTGGTGTCCATGAGGATGCTGCAGCCTCACCGTGCACCCTGGGGACCGGTGGCACCGTGTCCAGCGCCACGCTGGCCTTTGGTGGCTCCGACTTCACACGGGCAGCGTGCGCTTGCACTAACACATGTGTGTATGTGTGTGCATGACACAGGCGTGTGCACGGAGATCACAGCTGCGGGAAAAAGATGGAAAACACCAAAAATGCAAAGCAGGGGCAGTGGTTTTCCAGGGAGGAAGAGATCCAAGCACGGCCGCATCCCCCCGGATCCACCACGACTGCATCCTGCAGGATCCACCACGACCGCATCCCATAGGATCCCACCACGGCCGCATCCCGCAGGATCCACCACGACCGCATCCCATAGGATCCCACCAGGACCGCATCCCATAGGATCCACCACGACCGCATCCCCCCGGATCCCACCACGCAGCCCCTCTAGCACATTCCCACCAGGACACGGCTTGGCTCTGCGGCCACCCCTAAGCCCAGCAGCGGCATTGCTTGCTGCTCCTCTGCTCTTGCAGCTGCGTCTTGGAAAGCAAACATGGGAAGAGGGGAAAAATTTAACAGGGGAAGGAATATAAAGAGTCTTAATCCCTGTTTCTGCCTGCATCCCTATCTCTCCATGAGGGAAACATCAAACAGACCCAACCAAGGCTCGGGAATAGGAATGTGGATCTTGCTGGCCTCAGTGTTACTTGGCTTCATCGGAGGCCATGAGGCATCGATAGCCTTGCTTTATGGCATTTAAATCACTGCCTGGGATTGATATGGCAGCGCACCATGGGTGCCCAGCACCACCATCACCAGCCTCACCAGGTGGGCAGGTCAAGGGCCAGCTGGGCAGCATAGGGACCCGAGAGCCCTGCCTGAACCCCAAACTCCTCTGTCCAGGACCCCACATCCACCACTGGTTGTGCTGCCCAACTGCCCCAGAGGACCCCACCAAAGCCATTCCCTGGATCAGGGCTGGACTGAGCCTTTGGGGCAGCCTGGGAGGGTGACCCCAAAGCTCCCACCAGCCTTTACACTTCCATCAGCTCAGACTCATTGGCCTCTCCAGGGGTCAGACCCCTCACTGGCCCAGACGCTCCCTATGGGCACAAGGGAAGGGGAAATCATTCTCCATCTTCGTTATTATTCCAGGGAGAAATTTTTCCTCCTTTGTTTCATTTTCCCCACTGTCAACCACCTCATCCCACCCTAAAGTTCAGGATCCTCCCACCCATCCCTGATGGGGGCACAAAGCTCCACTTCAATCAGCGGGACAGGGTGGAGATGGGCGCCCTCCCAATCCCTTTGGAGAAGGATCCCTTCTCCCCCTCATCAGGTCTACGGCACTGCCATCCGGCACACGGAGGAGCCGCATGAGCCGCATGCCCAGCGCTGCTCCAGCTCCATCGGACACATGCGAGTCCAGGGGCAGAGCCAGGATGAGGCAAGTGGAGACCCTCCATCAGCTCCCTCTGGCCAAAGCTCTTGAACCTTGTTACAGGGAACGGCTCAATGCAGCATCTCGCAGAAGGATGGGATAAGGTCAAGAGAAGAAAGGCAAAGCGGAGCAGGATTTATCCCGACAAGGGCACGTACACGCAAGGGATAAGCTTAGAGGAGCCCTGGTTTAAGCACCAAAATGAAAGATGTGTCTTAAAGGTTACCCATGCCTGTGAGGATGAGGGGGTGCAGAGCCGTCACACCAGAGCAGACACTGGGAATCTGCTCTGCACCCTGCTGAGCACCAGCACACCAACCCCGTGGGGTTTGCACTCCTCCCCAGTACAAAGGGATGGCGATTGGGGCTCAATATAGGATTTTAGGCAAAGCCATTCCCTGGCCACCCTTTGGGATGAAGCCCCAGCCCACAGCCTCCACTCTCCTTGGCTTTTGAGTAAGAAGCCTCATTAAGAGGTAATTAGCTCTGGAACAATGGGAAGCTGTTTAGCAGCCCAGCCACAGCAGCAGCAACAAGCAAAAGGGGGAAAGGAGGGAGGAGAAATAAATAACACCACTCTGAGGGCCCAGGCACACGCTGGGACTGTGGAGGGCCGCAGCACCCTGCCCAGCACCAGCCTGATGGTTCCCTCCTGCCTGCCCTGTGTCACAGCCTCATCCCTTCCCTGCTTTCCTGCAGGGGGAAAACAGCCCTGGAGCATCACAGGGGGTGGATAACCCGAATGGAGCATCCCAATGGGCTCCCATCCAGCTGGCAGCACAGTGCGGATGGCAACAGGGACCCCAAGCCCATCGGCCAGGGCAGAGCGGCTGTGGGGCTGTTGGCAAAGAGCTTGCACCCACACAAGAACCCCTACGCACCAGCGAAACCCAAGGTGTGTTGTCGGCTGTCCCCGGCTTCAGAGACACCTCCTGAATTCACTGGCAAAGAGCAAAGCATCGGTGGTGGCTGTCTGCTCACATCGGCACTTCTCAGGCTTCGGATCCCTTTGCCGCTGCAGCTCAGACCATGGCACAACTCGGACCACAGCACAGCCACAGAGGCAACCGCGGTGGTGATCTTGGTGTCAGGATGATGCTCATGGCCCAGGGAAAGGGACTTGGGGCTGAGCACGTTGGGCTCAGGTGGGTCATGGCGGAGCAGGAAACTCCTCTTAGGAGGTGAAGGCACCAGGGGAAGATCTGCTCACCCTCCGTAAACCCCATTACATCAATGGAGCGGGGCAAGATCTCTGCCCCTGAACAAGGGTAGGATCTGCTTGCCCTCCATAAACCTCATTAAATCAACGGAGCAGGGCAAAATCCCTGCAAGATCAGAACGAAACCTCTCAAAGTCATGATTAATACCTAACACAAAAGAACCGAAATTTCCACCATCAGGAACGAGGAGCTATTTAAAGAACAATTGCTGCAATTTTACAGCCAATCCGACAGATGAACCTTGTCAAACGTCTTCAGGTACGGACACAGGGAGCCACAGCCACCGGCACACGGGATACACAGCAGGATGGATAGGCGGATGGCTGGGCAAGAACGGAGCGGGATGCTGAGACCTGCCCTAACAGACATGTAAAACCAAACCGACACACGTCCCTCAGCCCACATGTGGACATTACATATGTGTACAACACAGGGGCGGTCACAGCCACGCCAGAGTTTGGGCATCTGTGTTATTTATGTGCGTAAGGTGTACGTATCCATGTGCACATACACACATACATATATAAAAGCACTTTTAAAGCTTTTTAATGGCCACAGAAACCATCTCTTTCCCCCTCTCCCTTTACACCCTCCTCACTCCCCATCCTCTTTGTGCCTCCCCACTCCAGGACACGCAGGGGGACACTGTGGGCTCTGGGAGCCGCTGACCCACCAGCCCCAGCCTGTCCTCGCATTAGGATGCTGCGCATGGCCGGCATTTGGATACCAAATGTGCAACCAGCAGGGAATGTAATTGCGGTCCCTGGAAAGGGACAGAGAGACGGAGACGGGCAGGGAGAGAAAATCTTGTCAGAGACGCTGGACCTGTTTGTATCTGCTCTCCATTAACCACGCTTGCCGCAGACCTGGGCTGGTGAAGAATAGCTAACACGGCTTAACGGGCTGGAAAAGAGGGGTGGGGAGGGCTGCAAACGATCTCGGCACAAAGGGAAAATGAAAGAGATGAAAACTAAAAGAGCAGTAATTGCACGGAGATGGGACGTGGCAGAGCACCGGCACCCCCAGCCCGCAGAGGGGACTCGGCCTTGATGCCAATACGGGAACCATGCAAGTGCTGCAGTTAAAACACACGAGGGGGAAATGGGGTGTCCTGTCTAAGGGAGGGGGGACGGGGACACCCAAAGGCCCCAGCGCACACAGCCCCAGACAGAGCCAGGAGATGGGGGTTTGGGGACCCCCCCATGGAAGCGCTGGCACCAGACCCAGCCCAGAGACACGGGTGGGCACATCCAGCACCATGCCTGAGCCATCCCCACTCAACCGCTCCTCTCCAGCACCGAATTCCCTGGAAAAGCCAAATGCGCATTGTTTGGGCTCCCTCGGAGGGTGGCACATGCGGCTGCCATCGGCCTGGCCCCTTCACCCCAACTCCACCAGCTCTGAGCGTGGACCCCCATCAAAGTCCTGCTCTGCCTCCACCGCGGTCCCTGAGCATCACCTGAGCTCCCATCAACTGCGGTAAATCCCCAGCTAGAAACCATTTCTCTGGCTTCCCAATGGTGGCATTGGGGAGTGCGGAGCAGCAGAACTGAGCCCTGCTGTGCTCAGCACCAAACCAACAAATTTAAAGGGGAAAAAAAACAGAAAAGAAACCTTCTGAGGCCGTTAAATATAGGCCAAGAGCAAAACCTAAGACCATTTCCAGCATTTGTGACTGTAAACAGAGAGGAAAACACCCAACACTGCACATTTCCCCCTCTACAGCCAGCGAATACGGGAATTGTGTTTGGCTGCAGGAGCACTGTCATTCTGGAATTACTCTAACCTGCCCATTACGTAGCTGTAGGTAGAACAGGGGACGGAAAGGAATCTCAAATCCTCTGTCCTTCCTCGGCCTTCCAGAGGTTTCCAGTCGCAGCGCCGAGGCTGCAGGCCGGGAATCCCGGGATGAGGGACCCTCCGAGGACAGAGGAGGATTCCCACATCCCTGTTTTCCCGCATCGTAGTTTCATCGGAGCACTCATTCCAATCCTATTGCATTGGGGTCATGCGAGCGAGGGGGCATGGAGCTGGAGCCCCCAACCTGTCCGGGTGATGCCATCCCACCGGTGGGCACTGTTGACCTACTGCAGGTCCCAAGGCTGTGAATCCATCCAAGAACCCTATGGGCAGCTCCTGCCCCTCCGTCTGGAAAACAGAGCGGCCACACAGCCCCCATGGAGGGAAGAGCCCTGTCTGCAACACCCAGACCCCTGCCCAGCTCTCGTGCCCTCTGGTCCCATCTGCAGCAGCATCACATGCAGAACCTTCACCCATGACCAGTCCTGGCCCTGCCAACACATCCTACTCTGGGAATGAAACAGCGCTAGTGAATCTGGACGTGCTCCAGAGCAAAAGCCCACAGTTGTCTGTGGGTATCAAAACAGTGCATCACTATATAGAGCCGTGGTCTTCCTCCTTCAGCTATTCCCAGGCTAACGAGGGGCTCCATCCAGACACCTTTCCCAAACGCAGCCTTACAAAACCACATAGAAGAGAAGGAGAAACCTGCGAATCCACAGCGAGCGGCTCCAATATCAGCACAGGCAAACTGCAGCATCCCGACATAGCGCTTATGTTTAACGTAGACCCAATTATGAAACACAGAATTATTCTAACCTGGGCAAATCAGATTGACCGGGAGATTTATCGCTGTCTTTTATAAAATATAGATTGCCACAGAACGCCAACGAAAAGCATTTATCAACAGATCAGGTCTGTGGGTTCAAACAGGCACCGGGCAGGTTCACCTTCCCTTCTCGTTAATCCTTTTTGATTTCCCCTTATTAAATATTCGGGGGGGGGGGGGGGGCAGAGAAGTAAAAAAATGGACC
>JASSUY010037483.1:0-33765 GCA_032466535.1 Forpus xanthops
CATAAAAAGGACATGGAACTGTTGGAACAAGTGCAGAGGAGGGCCACGAGGATGATCAGGGGACTGGAGCACCTCTCCTATGAAGACAGGATGAGAGAGTTGGGTCTGTTCAGCCTGGAGAAGAGAAGGCTAAGTGGAGACCTCATAGCAGCCTTCCAATATCTGTAGGTGGCCTATAGGGATGCTGGGGAGGGTCTCTTCATGAGGGACTTTATTGATAGGACAAGGGGTAACGGTTTGAAAACTTAAACAGGGGAAGTTTAGATTGGATCTGAGGAAGAAATTCTTTAGTGTAAGAGTGGTGAGACACTGGAATGTGTTGCCCAGGGAAGTTGTGAATGCTCCATCCCTGGCGGTGTTGAAGGCCGGGTTGGACATAGCCTTGGGTGACATGGTTTAGTGGGAGGTGCCCCTGCCCCTGGCAGGGGGTTGGAGCTAAATTTTCTTAAGGTCCTTTCCAACCCTAAATATTCTATAATTCTATATTCCCACAACACATGTGGAGTCATGGTTCAGGGCTCTCGTCTGAAGCAGCACTGGGTGAGCGCTCTGCCTGCTTGCCTGTTTGGTGTTTTAGGGGGTGGATTTTGTTCTGTTTTCTTCAATGCAGTTATGCTGGGCTTGAGCATTTTGCCATTGGAACTAAACATTTCCCATTAAGAAACATTTTCAATTAGAATGTATTTAATTGAAAAAGGCAAAATGAGTAATATGGCTGGGTAAGTTCTGGTTAGTCTATCCAATGCATCATTGTGATGGGAGATAGAAAAAGTTCCAACAGCTGAGCAAGTAAATCATTTTAGCCTGTAAGAAATGGACTCTTAGCCCCACTGGGAATCCCTTGAACTCCAGTAGAAGTCAAAGGAATCTGCACTAGCAAACTGTCGTGCAGGCCTGTCATCTGCAAATTGAATTTTTGCTGTAGGGAGGAATCAGCACTAGAAACATATGTAACTGGCGACCTTTGATTTTATTATTTCTTGTTACACTTCCATAAATCTTTTTGTTACTGATTTTATTTGGAAGAAAATACTTTCCCTGGTTTTCCACTTCAAGTGGTATGTAACCTCACTGCAAATGCAGCATTGTTTCCTATTCCTGTAATTAATACTTTTTTCCTTCCTTAAAGTGGAAGTTATTTGCTCTGGCAGAATGAAATGCCACTTTCAGAACTGGAGATCTACAGTCTACATTTTGTTGTATCAAAATAAGAAATCAGTTCTGTTTGCTCAGAGTCATCTATGTTCAAGAACTGTCCCACAGAGCAAAATGAGATGGCTTGGAGGTTTCAGTGCAAGAAAACTACTGATTTTTTCAGGAGCGGTCTGTGGCTTTGAGACAAAGCACACTGAAAGAGGGGAAAGATTTCCACTGACTTCCATATTCCTTGTATCAAATGCTCTGTCCTGTGCCGCTGTCCTTTAGAGGCTATGGTAATCCTGACTTACAGCTGGATGTTGTGAATTATCTAGAGATGGTAAAGGAGTTTCTTTACCATTTGCTTGTGCAGAATCTCACATGGTGAGGCCCTGGTTTGGTCAAGGACTCATAAGTAATGAAATAGTAATGATGTCCAGGAGTAGCATTTATCATCCTGTTATAATTCCTGTGAAATTGCTGGACCAAACTGGGAGCTTTGGCATAGCTGCCTTAAGTTATGATAGACTAAGTCAGAAGCTTTTCCTTTCCCTTTTCATTTTTCTTTTCCTTCTTCTTTTCCTCCTTCATTTTAAATGTTTCTATATTGAAAGAAATTATTGCCACGCTCGACCTTCTTTAGTATTGATTTTTGAACCAATTGTTCCTTATTTAAAGAGGAACATTTCACATGAGGTCCCTATTCATAGTGAATATATATGATAAGACAAATTGTTTCAACACTTGCTTGCGACGCCAATAAAAAGAGATGCTGTAGTGCAAATTACGCTTGCAAATGCTCTTTAAAAAGCTAATAACATTTTTTCCCCCTAAAGGATAGTTCCCAGCCATAAGGAGAGTTTCTCTTTCATGTTCATTTGCCACACAGATTTATAAAATGATCCCAAATCCTTGCATAGGCTGTGAGGGATTGCAGCTTTGAACTGCTGAATTGGAAAAGCTATTAATGGAAGAGGAAAAGTTTTCAATTTCAGTTAGATTGGGTCAGGATGGTATAAACTCAGCCCTCCAAGTTTTGGTGTAAGATGGAAGGCTGTTTCTTCTTTGTTGATAATTTTCATAGTAAGAGTCACAAGGTTTTCTGTTTAAAGACATAAAATGAGATGATAAGAATGTAAGGAAAAATCATTAGCATATTCACCGCTTTATTTTATTTTTCAAGTAAAAAACAGTCATTTTAATTTGCTTTCTGTGGAACATGGTATAATTGGAAACTTTTCAAAACCAGAACTATTAGGCAAGTGGTCAAAATCTTCAGAGAAAAGGTCCAACCATTCTGCAGTGGAGGTCATCCTCCACGCAGGCCTGTGGGCAGCACCAGGGATGGTTGTTTCCCTGTCAGCTTTGTGCCCTGGCATGTGATATTTTCTCCTTCTGTAAAATCCACGGCAGTGTAAAGAGGCAGCTATGCAGTTCTCCCGCATGTTTAGCCCTGTAGTGATTGGGAGTGGAGGTGGGCTGCCTAACCCCCCAAATCAGCAAGCTGTGTTCCCAACCCTGCAAAAATCCTGGAATTCTTCCACCCAGGGATGGTTTCCAACTACGCACACTTTCCCTTTTTAATCGGACCGGTGGTGGCTTGTTGATTGTAAAGGACTTCAAAAATCGGAGCTTGGCCAAATTACTTCTCCTTCATGCCATTTTGACAGAAGGCTTTCACAAAAATTAAACAGTAAATAACTCCTGTGAAATTGCATCTTGTATTTACTGCTTTTAGTGATGGTGGGATAAGCGATCAAGTGGAAGCCAAGCAAGCTGAATTTGTGTGTTTATGTGAAGAATGGCTTCCACCGACTTCTCCTGCAGCGCTGCCGAACACACCCCAGATATATTGGGAGGGGGGAATCTGTCCGTAAACAAAATGACTGCAGTCCTTTTCTTCTCAGTCTCTATAAGTGACTGTGAAACCCACTGGCTACTAAGCACTGGGCTTGGAGCACTGACTGGGCTTGTACACGCTCCCACCAGGTACCTGGTGGTACCAACTCTCAGTTATTTCCAGCCTTTTTTGGATTTGAAGGAGTGGTACAGAGGATTTGCCTTTAAAAGGCTCCCTAGTCTTACCTTGTGTACACTGAAATAAATGGTGAAATAGTAGCTGCTGTTTCCATTCCCATAACTGTTCATGACATCCTTTTGAAGTGGAACGTGTGGTGCTGTGTTCTGATGGAGCCTATCTCCTTTCTCCATTTCCTTTCTGCTGTTAATCTGGTAACTGACCACTTATCGCATTTATTATCTTTGTAATTGAAACTGAGAAAGCCTGTGACAGGTAAGCCCTGTGGCTCTGTGTGCTTGCTCTGATTTCTCCTCCCACAGCCCTAAAACCACAACCCTTCCTCCTGTCCCTGTAACAGCCAGCCCTAAACACAAATAACTGTCAGAAGCCTGTTGCCACTATATATTTGATTTTGTTTGCAAGCTTGTCTTATGACCAGCTCTCAGCGTGGGAAGAAGCAGGGAGTGGGGAGATGGAGAGAAAGAGTTGTTGCAACATATTTTAACATATGTGCTTTAGGCCTCTTGGTGGACTCCCTCTTGGGAAGAGGGGAGGGAGCGTGCCCCTAAGCAGTTGGTTGGCTTTGCTTGTTTCTATAGCAGCCTGAATGAGGAAAATCATGTTTTAACACTAATATATTCAACCAAAACCCCCTAACAACTACAGGAGGAGTCTCTTTTATTATTATTAAAGAAATTGCATTAAAGATGAATGAGCATATATTGGAATAATTATGTTTTAAGGTGTGTAACATGAAAAGGTACTGAATGGAATATCAACTGTTTTGTAGGAACAGTAATAATGAGATTTCTGTCACCTAATCTTACAATAATTGGGTTATTACTATGCAAATGAAGGTATTACTTTAAAAAAAAAAAAGAGAAGGTAAGACAGATCCTTGAGGCAGCCATTTATCTACCCTTAAAGCTATGCTGTCGATTCTCTTTAGGCTGAAGATCCTTTTTTAAACAATTTGGAGATGCTAATTTCATCATTTTTTCACCTATGTTTTGTACTAGAATGTTTTTTGTTCTCCCCAGTTAGCAGATCAGTAGTGGTGATTTTTATATATTTTCTAGTCTCTTATGGATTCCTTTAGGAATAATTAGATCAAATAACTATGATTATTACCTTTTTATCCCGTCTTTCTTTTAAATAAAATAATGATTTGCCTGAGATTTTTGCGTCAGGATCACAGAGAATATACATAAATTATATTTATCCTTCTTCCCCTTTAGCAAAGTATTATTGAGCAGCTTGCTACAGTTTTCTTGATTTCCATTAGTTATTAAAGTTTACTTACTGGCCAGTTATTGGCCTTGAAGAGGAATTTGTATTTTTTAGTTTAACACTTCGATGGCTTTTACTCAATCTGCTGGAGGCCTGATGGCATTGCTCTGTCCCTGATTGTTAGAAGTAATAGTTAAGATTTGGCAGCCAATGAGAATTTCTTTGTTTCTCTGTGAATCTTAGTTCCTTTGCAATATATAATATTTGTAGAAATTCTGTGGATGAAATGGTGCTTATAAAGGCTCTCTGAAGTCTCGATCTCTGCACTGCAAATGCTGTTGTTATGTGAAGTACTGCATTTCAGATTCATATGGCTATGCCCAGACATGCTGCACTCATGCTTCTGATTGCAGAACTCATATCTCCTAGGAGGTGCTGAGCACTTGTAACTCCCACTGACTTCAGCATTCCCGGTTCTATGTTTGTATCAAGTGCACAGATGTGTCACTGCACTAGTCCAGAATTTGACTTCCTCTGTCAGCAATTTACTCTGGAAAGTAAAGCAGTATTTAGCAGTTGGATTTCAAGTCATTATAGTGCGTTACTCCATCTCAAACCCCCTTGTAATGCTTCCCTTGCTCTTCTTTCTAGCAAGTTCATGGTGACTGACTCTCACTTTCTCCCTTTTTGGTTCACTGCTCTCCCACTTGGTGTTGAAGCTTGGTTTTGGTTGCACTTAGTTTTAACACTTTCAGATCTTTTTTTTTGTACTTAATACATGACTTCCAAGAGAAGTGGAGGACTCCTGTCAGCCAGAATGGGGCACAGAATTACAACTCAAGGTCTTACCCCATCACAGGGAGCAGCTCCTCTGGCTTTCTGCAATCAGCTTAATCTCCCCTCGTTTTCTATATCCAGTATGTAGCTATACCTAAAATTAACCTTCCCTATGAGTAAAGGAAGTGATATTACCTCACTATTTTCCTACTTATATTCTGGAGTGAATAACAGCATACTGAAAACACTTTTATTAATTACAAAAGCATAAATGAATCAAGGATTTCAAGGTGATTTGCTTCATGAATTATTAACAGATTTATTAAGGATACTGAGTAATTTTACAAAAAGGTACTTTGATAATGCTCTAGGTTTTGCAACACTGTGAAGTATTTTGTATTACTTGTGCCAGCAGGTGTGCAGTGCTGTCTGTGAAAGGGGAGGACGTTTATGCAATACAAGTTACTGCTGGTCTATACCACCACACTGCTGTAATTCCCCCTAAGCATATGCTGCTGGTGTCATGGAATCATAGAACGGTTTGGGTTGGAAGGGACTTTAAAGACCATCTAGTTCCACCCCCCTGCCACAGGCAGGGATACTTTCCTCTAGACCAGGTTGCTCAAAGTCCCATCCAACCTGGCCTTGAACACTGCCAGGGGTGGGGTGTATTACTGAATCTTTCCTCATGCAGTGTTTGAGCTTACAGAAAGGTGGGCATCCTCTGCACTCTATGATGCACATCATTGTAAAGGAGAAAGGTTGGTGAAATCTGTGAACTTCCACAATGTCCTTGAACATAAAACACAACTAACTACACATTAACAGTGATGTGAGATCACACTTGGATGTTTCATAGTACCTGCCATCCATCCAAGAGAAAGCTGTTAAGCTATTAGGGATTCAGTCTTTTATTGACTTTTAACTGACAATTTTTCCTATGCTTAGTGTATTAATTCTTGCTTGAGTAACAACTCTGGAGTAAACTGAGCTATTGACCTTATGGATCCCAGGTTGTTTGACTTAATAATGAGGAAGAGTCTGTCTAGTTAGCTGGGTGTGCCTGAAAAATACAAGTTGTGGGTTTCGTTTAGATCTGAATCATAACAGCATATAGTGAAAAAAAATGTACCATAAAATAGCAAGATGTCCAGAAAATGCACCATAGAAATAGGAAGATGTCTAGGAAAAAAGAATGACCTGCTCAATTTCTTCCTAGCAGGGCCATATGTGTAAGGGTCATTATCAAGTTACCCATGTGGTAACCCCTAAGCCTTTACTGCACCATTGCTCCTAAGGTGCAGTATGGTTCATTGCTGCAGTGAAATAAAATAATACTAAACCATTTTCCAGAATTCACAGTAAAAAAGAAAAAAAAATGTTTGAAGCTCAAAAAGAGGATTTTGTTTAAGATTTCAGCTTAACACATATGCATCCTGCCCTGGTGATTGCTGGTGGTTGCCAGGAAGTTCTCCAAGAAATCTGCAAAATGTCTAGTCTGTGTAACAGACGGGAGAGCTGGGAAAATTGTGTGAAAGTCCAGAGAGTTTTAGATTTCTTTCTCTCTTTTCCCCAGAAGGAGTTTTGGACCGTTTAGATAAGATGTGTGAATGTTAAATTCTCTCTTTACACCCATTTGAACAAAACCTCTGAGCCTTTATTGAGTCTGTTCTTCCCTCGCAGTTACAGGTTGAGAACAGGGTGAACTCCTAAGCAAGCTGTGCATGACAGAATTGATGGGTGAACAAAATAAGCATTGCTTAGGCAGGAACTGAAATTTGAGCAGCTACTTAGTATGCTTTGGTTAGTACTGCTGCTATATTTCACAGCACTGAAGACCTATGGGAGAACTAGCTACACAGGAACATCTTCTGTCTCTTCCGTGGCATGCATCGTGTATGACACCTCCTTGGAGTGTTGGCACACCTAATGGTGGCACTAATTAACTGATGAAATAAAAAATACTACACTGAGGTTGCATTTCCTCTTTACTGGGTGGCTGTTACTCTTCTGACTGGGGCCATGATTTCCCATGCTAGCAATGGATCAGAAAGCAATAGAGGAAAGGAGACCCACTTTAGTTTTGTGTCTGCTCCAGGTTGTTCCAGCTTCACATACCTCAAGAGCTGGCTGTACCCTCACAACTTTTAATTCCACCTCTTCTGAGGGTCCTTTAACCAAATACTACCCTTCTCTACATGGCCCCAAGCTACCTCTGCAAGCCTGGAGAAAATCAGAGCAGCAGTTCCAAATTTAGCTGATTTAGCTAAATGCCAACACCTGAGCTGAGGGGTCAGTAAAATCTGGCTCTGCAGCAAGTTCTTTCAGCTGATTACGTGCACTGTGGATGTGGAGAACATGCATGGTAGCAGAGAAAGGGGCTGCAGATTTTATGCAGGTGCTTAACTTTAGTGCTCTTTTTCATATTTTTTTTTAATTTGCAGTTATATCTTAAAATTGCTATATATGATTTGATAACTGTTACTAGGTAAGAAGTGCAAATTTGGTGTTGGCCTATGATGAACTGAACTTGTTGGTAGGTAGTTTTACCAGCCAAGTGGAAGGAGTGGGGTTTCATTATGGGTTTATTTTTGTTGCTTTTTTTTTTTCTTCATGTGAAAACCTCCAATGATTTTTCGAATTTGCTTGTTTAAGAGCTTACATACTGAGCCTGGAAGCATGCTACGATCTTTTCTAATGCCTTTGACTTCAGCTGTAGCTATCCAGCAGTTCCATTAGATACTTTATAGTCTCTTTTTAAAAGCAAGTGAAAAAAAAAATATAATGCTGTCCCGTCAATGTGTCTGAAGTCACTGCGGTTGAGTCTTCAGTAGCAGACAGGAAAAGGTTTTAACAGTTGTAAGATAAGCAAAACTGGCTGAAATATGTGTTTAGATAGAACAAGATTGGTTGAGACTGAGATGGGAGAGTCATCAGCACAGAGGTGGTGAATTGAAGCCGTTATTCCTCAATGATGTGAAAACACAGAGCTATAGTTCATATAATTGTGCAGATACAACAGGGACATTAAAAACACAGAGTGTTTAATGTAACATAGCAGTTTATAAGAATGCAGTAGCAGTTAGTGTGAGGATGATGAGGAAACCCCATAATTATTTGGGATATCATGTTAATCCAGTAATAAGCTGAGATTTGGCTCTAAATAATTAATTTTTGGTTTACTTTTTGCTTGTTTAGCTGGCTTTCCTCTTTTCTCTCCCTTTTATGTCTCATTTTAAAGTCTGCCATGCCTTTCCTTTCTTGCTTACTGATAGTGATTTCACCATCCTTTGTGATGGCAAGCAGATGGCTCTCTATGCAAATAATACTTAATGTTGTTTTGTCACTTCGCCACTGAGCAGTGTTGTAGCAATAGGGCAGTTGAACTTCCTTTATGAAAAGTATTAAGGTATTTGGCCTCTTCTGGTGCAAGGTTTGTGAATCCAGGCTTGCTCATGAATGTGCTTTTTCCCAGGGGACTGGGTAAAACATTTGCTGAGGCACCAGGTCAGCTGTTAAAAGCTAATTCTCAAATGGGTTCTACTCTCAGTCAGTATGTGGATAACCTGTAAGTGGGAGTAATTTAGACATTTAACCAGACAAAAATCCATGCTGCAAACCAAACGAAGATGTTATTATACATTCATGATGCATTGTTTTTTTGTGTAGTCAAAGATGATGATACTGGGTACATCTCAAAAGAAGGATACCTCTGAAGATATAAGTGTTTGTAGATTTAAACCTGAAAAATTAAACTCTATTATCTTAAACTTGGCACCTGACTGAAAATATTAATAGATGATATGGAGCAATGTCTTTCCAACTAAAAATATGGAAGGCTTCATGAATGAAAAGTAGCTTTTCTTGACCTCAAATCTCTGTGCTGGGTGAAGTATGGTGAATGACTCTTCAGAGATGGGAATAGTGAGGGTTAGAACTAGCATTATACATATGATGAATTTTAAACCCTTGGTCTATTCATTGGTTGGGGTTTTTTTTGCCTTTCTCCCCACTTCATGACAGTGGCTCCTTTTCATGTTCTTGCAAAACATAGTTTTGTTTTATGTTGCATGGTTTCATGTCCCTTTAGTTTCCCTTAGAGTTCAAGCTTTGAATAAAACCAAAACCTCAGAACAAAACTCAGCTGAAACCACCACATTTTGTATAGTTTCTGCCAAAACCCACAAATTGACCCAGGTTTAGTCTGTATTTAGCCTGAATACACCAAAAAGTTACTGAAACCTTACTAAAATTTTATGTAAAACTGGATTCTTTAGATTTCCTTATGTCCTGATATGCTATTTTCAGGCTTGAGTGTAGTCACAAAATTTTTGAACTGTTCTTTAGGATCTCGGATGACTTTTGGGAACATAGGGTTTCATTTTGACCTATAAAATTGCTTGAACTGGTGTGAAACATCTACCTCAAGTGCCTCTTTCTTACTTGTATGGTTTGTTAGAGATACAATAGGTAGAACAACATACCTTGCCATGTTTCTGTCATGGCAAGGGTGCTACGTGCAGACTCTTTTCAAATGTTCCTCTTAAATCACCCCACATTTTGCTATAAATATGTTAATGTTTTGTGGACTTGCTTTTCTCTTTTTAAGGGGGGGGGGGGGAACCTGTTGAAGGGGTTAATAGCATGAACAGTAGTATAATCTCTTGGGGTTCAGTTTTACATTAATAGTACCATAATCTTCTGGGAATTTAAAGTATGAATGAAGATCACTTTTGTGGTTTGATTTTTCACAACTTCTCCCTTTCCTCATTGTTGTCCCCCCCAAAAAGTCACTTGTAACCAGAGCGCAGGTATTGTTGAATGACTATGAGAAGCATTGAACAAACTTACACTCTTTGTGTGTATAATCACTTACTGCCTTATTTCTCAGAAGCTATGTTGAAATGCTTTGAATCCCTAAAGAGCTGGACCTTTAAACAGCTTCCAGAGTTTTCCTCTCTTGGCAGTTCTTCTGGGCCCAGGAGTCACACTTCTGTTTGTGAACCCAGCTTCTCTGATTTAATTTTGGTTAGGCTTATGACCCCAATTGTCAAGGCCTCCACCTCTGACTAAGGAGTCACTGGCTCAGGCAGTTTGTGTTCTGGCAAATTGCCATTTGGGTAATTACATACAGTTTACTTCTGATATCTTCTTTGACTTCAAATCTGGGAGCAATTCCACTTCATTTCTTGTAGTGAAGTGGTGCTGTTGTTTGGTTGTTATGGTCTATTTTAAAAGAGGGCTGCCTCTTGAGTGGCTGGTGGGGGAAGGAGGAAGTGATGCCTGTTCATAATCTGTAAATGATTTCTGGGCACTTCGAATTGTGGGGAGGCTGATGTCTGTGGATGCTTATGTTCATATGTATATGTTTATATATAGTTGTTGGACTTGGCCAAGAAACACTTGTAATGATGCTAGTAACATCAGGGTATATCAGGGTATGATCTTTAAGAATGGTGAATTGAGATGGTGAGCTTGTCCCTCTGCATCTCCATGTATGACAGTGGGATGCTCTATAGGGTTGCAAAATCTCTAGTTGGGTTGTAATGGGAGATGTCATTTGTGATGCACGTGTTGGGTTGCTTTTATCTATTTGTTTTCTTTCAGAAAGCGATAGTTTAATTTATAACTTTAGAGCATCCTCCTGGGCCACCTTCTCTTTGTTTTGGGAAAGTTGGTTTGGGGGATTTCTTTGACAAGAATTCAGTAGATAACAATATTACAATCCAAACTGAAATAGTTAATCTCTTACTGTACCTAATGTAAGAAATTTTTCTTGCCCATGGTGAGGGTGTGGAAGTAGATGACCTTTAAAGTCCCTTCCAACCCAAACCATTCTATGATTCTATGAATAAGGACCATTTTGATTTAAACCTTCTTTAAAGAGTTTGTTCCAAGATTTTTTCAAACCAGAGAAGCAATTTGTAATTGTCTAATGGTTGGAGTTGATTATCTTAAAGGTCTTTTCCAATCTAGTTGATTCTGTGATTCTAATTCTGGTTGGATTTGCAGTTTTAAAAAGGTGAAGATCATATTTATTCCTGTAAGACATCAGTTTCCAAACCTTGGCTGATATTTGATGTTGGATAGAAACAACAGCCTAAATCAGTACTGAAATCTTCCTCCTGACCCATTTGCCACTATTATATTAATAACTGTCATTTATGTAGCATCTTTCATCACATTGAATATCCAGGCAATTTACAAACATGTGCCCTGATTCCTCAGAGAAATCTGCAGTTAGTCAGGTTTAAATTTGTCTGGGGTCACAGAGGTTAATAACTCAATTCCTTCAAAAAGTGCCGCAGTTTTAATGACCACAGCCCTTAGGACCTCTGAGATTCTCATGCCGAACCCAATACTTCTGTCTGTGAGATGCCTGCAGTACCATGCTGGTGTGCTGACTGATTCATACAGCCCAGTGGGGAGAGTACTACCACTTGGATTAGTCATGCTTTCTGTAGGACTTTTGTTTCCTGGTGTTTGTTTCCTTTCTTCCTTTTTTCAGAGGCCATCCATCTCCATACTTGCCCATTGTGAGATATGGATCTTTTTGAGATACAGGTGGGTCATAAATCAGGGTGATAGGATATGTTTCTGTGTGATTTAATGAAAAAAAGTGTGGGGGAGAGGGGGAAGTAGGGAACCATAATAACTCCAAACCTGAGTCTTGGCAGGTAACTTACCTGTTGGGCTTTATCCTAATATTTTAAAGGAGTGATGATTTTAAACTATATTAAATTAGCAGAAAGCTGGGGGTGTTTGTGCCCTGATGATTCTGAAAATAGATATTTATGCAGGTGGGCTTGATGTGTGTGTGTCACAAGTCACCACTGTCTAACTCCAGATGTCAAGCACTTCACTGTTCCCAGTGCATAGGTCTAAAATATATGTGCATAACATAAACTTGATTTTACAACCACTCGCATTAGACTGATTATAGGAGGTGAGCTGCATCTGTGTACTTCTTGTGTGACTTCTTGTTCAGGAAGGTGTTCAAAAAGATTGTGAAAAGGAATATTTCATTCATCAATTTTGAGGTTTAAGAGGTTATTCTCTAATGAAATAGGTCTTATAACATGTAAGACTTCTTTGTTTTATTATGATAAATGTGTATTTTATATGATGGTGTTAAGACCCTTATGTATTTAAAGAGCATTCAAGAATCTTCTCAAATCAGGCCTTAAGTTCTAAGCAGGTACATAGAATATTTGACTTGGGTAAGTATATTCTCCAAGATAGCAAACAGAAAAAAAAAAAAATGCTAGTAATTAAATTGTGTGTAAAATAATTACACCCAAGATACCATGTTTAATGTTTACATTCTCCTGTTAACTTACTATTATCTGCATTCATGAGCCGTTTATAGATAGCTGCATATTTATCCAGATAGCTAGTAAAGCAAACATACAATTGATGAGGTTTTGACGCTGTTGAAATCATTACAATGAAGCTGGAATTTTATCCTATATATACAAGTAGAGAGTATTAGTGTAAGTGCTCTTACAGAATATTCTCATATGAACTATGCTGTAAAATGTCACAGTAAAATGTAGCTGCAAGGCTATTTGAATTAGTAATTTAGGTAATATAAATATTATTTTACGAGGTTTATCCATTTATCAGTACTTTCCAATTCTGTTGTATCCTAGAGAAATGCCTTTGCAGTAGATAGGCAAGTATATATGTACAATTTAGTCTCTTGGTGGGGAGGGGTAAAGCAATTATTTTGATGGTTGTCTTCTGCCGGTGTGACTGTAGCTTGTATAACTAATATATTTTTAATAAATATACTTTTTTCTTTTTCAATTGAATACAAAATGCAGATCAAAGGGAGAAACTGGTACAGTACTTGTCAGTGTGTTTATAAGAAAACTTGTCACCTGTGCTTGAGGTCTTGTCTTTAAATACCAAAGAATCTCTCATTAAAAATAAAATGCTAAAACTGTCAATATTGCTGTTTATAATAGCATTACTTTACAGTATTTGGGGCTGCTACTAACACTTCTGCCAAGAATATTGTGTCTTGTTCCTAAATCCATCTTGGGCTAAGCAATCCAAGCCCTGTGGTGGGAGCTGGTACTGCTGAGCTCTCTGAAGCACCTGGTGTAAGGCAAGAAGTGACACAGCATAGCACTTGATGCTGGGGCTAGTGGAGCTTGATTTGAAAGTTCGTGTCATGAAACAGTGTTAGGCCTTTATATAAATAGAAGCTTTGCAGTAAGTGAAGCCAGAGGAAGGCCAGTTAATAATACCCTTCTCTGGTTTTGGGATATCAGGCTTTGGATGCTTGAATATTCACTATTTCTCCTGTAACAACCATTCATCTTAGAAAATTGCTTATGTGTATTCCCTGAGAGGAAAGACTATGCTCGGTCCAGTGCTGTGGTAATGCTGTGTCCAAGGCATTTAAAGTGTACATCTGGGAATATCTGTAGGCAAGCAGCCCTGTGGCAGCAGTGTTTGAAGCCTTGGGCTGTGGTGCTTCAGACAATCAGAGAGTGTCTGCATGCATCAGCACAGCAACAGCTGAATACTTAACTGTAGCATTAGCTGTTGCTTTATATTACCTAAATTTTATGTTTATTTTGGCGTATTATTTACTATTAACAGTTTCTGCAAAAAAATAAAGTATATAATCCTCCATGAGGGGGAGTTCATAGAATGCTTGGGGTTAAATCGAGATCAGCCGGACTTTCACAGGCATGAGGAATTAGGTGCCAAACTATGGTTAATGGGAGCTGTGTTCTTGCTTGCATCAAACACAGAATATCCTTGACCCATGCTAAGGATTGCTTTGTTTATCTTCTCTACAAAGTGATGGGAGCCTGAAGGGTTAATTCTCATGTACCTTCAAGTTCACTAACTGGGGACAAAATCAGTAAATGTCATCTTGTTGACCTTTGAAATCTGCCTGACTGTTTGGGGCCTTGGTTTTGTGGGGGAATGGAGGACAGAGCAAGCAGTTGTTGTGGTGGCACCAGCAAGGGTTAATCAGCTTCGCCAGCATCAACAATGGAGACAGGGGCAGCTTTAAACGAAATGAGCTGAATATTTCATTTGGCCACTCAGCTGCCTGCTCCAATTGCCTCCTTTGCTAAAATGAGAGCTTAATCTAAAGTGACAACAACATCAGTTTCTATGTGCTCCAGTCACACAGAACATGACTTCCTTAACGTAAACACTATTTACATGGACCGTCTGGATATAGCAGGGAATCGGGAGCGTGCCCAGCTAAGACAGAGGCTACAATGAAGGACAAATAACAGGCAGCTGAGAATTAACATCAGCAAATGAAAGCCTGACCCTCAGAGGGCATGTCCCTGTTACATTTTAAAGCTAGAAAGCACTGGTAACCTTACTTCCAGTAAAGACTATATAATTTAAAAGAAAATAGTAACTTTTCAGCTTACATACTTAACCAAATGCATTATGTCTGACCCATTTTCCTACTCCATGTGACATGAGATGAAGGACCCCCAGCTGCAATTTACCAGTCATTCCAACAGTTGTAACTGATAAGAGGATGGAAAGGGGAAGCTTATCTCAATACAGCTCACGCTTTTTTTTGGCACAAAATGGGGGATGCTGTTGGGCAGAGGCAGGGATCCCAGAGCAGTGCCCACCTTGTAGCCCCAGCCCTTGTGCCACCAGGGTGAAACCTTTGTGCCACATGCTGCTGTGTGAAGAAACTGTTGCTGAACCTCAGAGGTGTGCTGCCTCTGAAAGAGCATACTGTAGTCTGGCTTGCTTTGACAAGACACAGATAAGGGGTATCTACAGTCTGGCTTCTTCCCCTGGCTCTGTGGGGACTGGCTCTCTTCTGGACTAAATGCTTGTGGCCCCCTGCACAACTGAGGAGCTCTGTCTAGAAGGGTCTGTAGAGGATGGGATTGGCTTCTTCCTCCTTTCCCACCACTACATGGAGAAAAGGCCTTTTTGTTGGGAAAACTCCACATAATTCACTGTGAGGGAGAAGACAGATGGAGAGTGAATTTAGAGTAGTGTGGCACTCATGCAGGTAAGCCTAGAGAGGTTAATGCGATGTCTTTCCACCTTGGTATGAGTGCTGACCTTGCCCCAAGGGTTGATTGTGCATTTCCCATCAGTCTTTGTGATGGATGCTGGGGATACCAAGGCAGCAGCATGGGCATAGCCATGAGCACCTTCTCCCTCCAACCACTCTGGCAGCCCTATTATTCCCTCCTTTTCTAAGTCCTTCCCCAGGCTTGCTGTTTGTGCAGTGCCAGTTGTTCAGCTGAGCAGGCAGGGCACGGCAACGGCAGGTCTAGGTATCAACTCCCCTTTGGGTAGTACTGGGAAATTCACTTTTCCTGACAGCTGTCTTAAGCTGACAGTTGCTCAAATGGTCATTACTCACTGATTATTTTATAGGATGTTTTTGTGCTAGTTTTGCCATCCTCTAATTAGAAGCTTGTCATGGAAAAAAAAAAAAAAAAAAAGGAAGTGTGGGGTAACTTGGTGGCATGTTGAACCAAGCAACATAACCATAGGGTACCCAGATGTTAATCAGACCTTGTGGTTAGCCTTGAAAAACAGGGCAGAATTGTGCATTTTTATGCATTTTTGTTCTCCATCATGAAGACAAATATATGCCCTTTATCTTTTTGTGTAAAGGAAGGAGTCTAGTTCTCTGTCCTACTAAAGAAGAAACAGTTTCTTTCCATTATTGGGCTAATAGCAGAATTTACAAATAATTACTAAAGAATTTTTTCAAAACTTGTTGGAACATTTGCTACTCTGAAAATTCAGAACATGCTGGTACTTATAGTATCATTTAATATTTACTGTCTTCTGTTACTGAATGTTAAAAATTATGAGGTTTGTAAAGTTGAGAAAACGAATATTTGCGTCAAAACATGAAAGGCGCAATTACGAAAATCCTGTATCTGAAATACCAATCACTTCATGTTTTCGTGTTAAAGAGTAATTACTGTTGCTAAGTTAAGTGGACTTCTATGGGAACTTCTTATACTATGGTTAACTTTGAGCTGCTGTAGCTTCGTTTTAAAGAAGGAACGCAGATCACTTTACGGTGTCAATACAAGTCTTAAAATAGTAGCCAAAATCTGTGCTTTTTGCTTCTGTCTGACTACTGCCTTTACTTTTTCCTCACTTTTGATTCCAGAAGGGAGTGTAAGTAGTCACAGATTTACAGAATTACAGATGTATTCCTTATACTGTCAGAAAACAAGGTCTACTATTATTGAAATGCAGTGCATTGGCATTGGTTTAAGAACTAACACCTCTTCAAAGACAGCATTCACTAAAATCAGCTCATCATTGAAGTGCAAGGGAAAAAGACAGAAATTGGACTATAGGGATTTTTAAGGGTCATCTGAAACACTATCTTGCAAGTCACCTTTGTTGGGTAATGATGCTGCTCATCAGCTTGGAGCAATAGGTTTCCAGCGATGCAGAATGTAGATTTATATTCTTGTTTTTTCATGAGAGCCCTTACAGTTTCAACTGAATGATTGGTTATTATTTTATTAAGCTTATTTCCTAAAAAGGCTACTTAGTGCTGTTTATACTGTATATAGCTTCCGTAGTTCTAGTCCTAGAAACAGACACTGTATCTCTGTTTTTGACTGTTGCCTAACTGGAGTTGGGTTCCAGATGAATAACAGGATATGCCTGTCTCCTCACAGCCTTTTTTTGAAGATCATACTAAAAAAAAGTATGAGAAATAGAATAACAAGAAGAACATCTCTGTACAGCTGGATATGCATTTAGCCTTATTCCAAGTAACTGGAAGCTTAAATGAGTTCTTTGTTTGTTAGATTTATCTTGTTGGATCTGCTTCTCCCTTCCAGACCAAGTCTCTGTCTTGAAAACAAGCCTGCTATTTGGCCGCACCATACAATTGAGGTTAGGAAAGCCTCGGCTGTATTCTGGAGAGCTGTGATCTCAGGTGCTTCAAGGGAGTATAAGAATTTTACGTAAGTGAATTTCAGGCTCTCTGTTCTCAATCTGGGGCCCAAAAAGAGTGTAGTCAGAAGTGTTAAGCCCTTCTTGGCCTGCATTTCTGTAACAGGGAAGCTGTAATAACTTGGCCTTCATGTTGGAGAGTAGCTCTTGGATGCTAATACAAGTATGGGATTATTAAAAAAAAAGTCTCCTTTTCTATGGATTACTAATCTATTAGATGTATGCTTATTACATAGTTATTAAATCTAATAAATATATTTTTTAACATGCAATAATTATCTAATTAAATATAAAACATTAGATTAAGTAGGCTAGCTCATACTAAAATGCCGTCTATTCCAAGTAGATTGAGGATTAACAACTACATAATAGAATTGTATCTGTTTCATGATTGTTAATCCTCAGTGAATGTTTTTAATAATTAATTGGCACTTAACTAAAGGATTATGCTCATTGTGATGGAGTTTATGAAGCAGTAGAATGCTTTTGGTGGATGATTAAGTGCCAAAGGGAATATTCCTATGATATGGCTAAATAATGGGGAGGGAAGGGGGGAAGTGTTGATGTAGCATGATGGGATGGACAATAACCTGAAAACCAACCAACCAAAAAACCAGCAAGAAACCCTCCACCCACAAAAAAAAAAAACCAAAAACCAAACACACTCCTAAAGCAAAACAAAAATCCCAAACAAAACAACAAACCCCCTCTCCCCCCCCAAAAAAAACAAACCCATCATATAAACCAGAGCAAATCACATAGAGTAGCAAAATTATTTCTCTTGCTACTTGCTAAGAGTTTGAAACTTTTATTTAGTTACTTAGATATTATATAGGGGAAGAAGTAACTGGCTACTGAAGCAGCAACTTATTTAATGTTGGAAAATGGTTACATGTGAGTACTGTGTTTAAAGATGGTCAAATATTTCAGCGTGGCTGATGAAAATCCTTCACTATTTTAAGTTTCATTCTTGAACATTTTGTTACACTTGTAAATTACTGAACTGGAATATAAATGCAATATACCTTTTGACTAAATGAGTTCCAGGAGCGTGTTCCCGTGCCAGCTGTTAGAGGGTACAGAAGAAAGTTACATGTTGTACTTGAGCACAAAGAAGTGCTGTGAATTTTTCATGGAGTCAATTATGGAAGCAAACAGGAGAAAACACATTTTCTGTTGGTTTAGCTGACCTCCAGAGAAGACACTGGTCTTGACATCCAGTTAAGTTTTCAACTGTTAAGTAGAAAAGCTGAGTCAGTGGATTAATCATCATCTGTTACTCTTTACACTGTAAGATTTATTTTTGGGGATGGAAATATTCTAGCACAACGGTGAAGTTTTCTAGTGAATGTGTGGTGAATTCCTGTAATTAAGGTGTGTGCACAGATCCACACACAGATACATACAGTGCAGGCTGCTTCAGAAAGTTGTAGCATATTTTCAAGTGGAAACTGATGAATTAAAATAAATAGCAAATATTTTTATCTAATAATAAGAGATATTGATAAGTAAATATTCTGACATTACCAGACTTAATCAGCTTTACCATTTCAAGACCTTCAAGCAAAATTGGACTTTATGAAAAAATGCAAAACCTATTCAGGTGAATCGAATGGGCGAAAAAGGAGAGTAAGTTTATGTCTCTGCGTGTCTTTTTCTATTTGCACAGCATAAATTAATTTTTCCTTCTTTTTAGAACCATAGAATCATTTATATTGGAATAGATCTTTGAGTCCAACCATTAACACAGCACTGCCAACTCCACCACTAAACCATGTCCCTAAGGGCCACATCTACATGTCATTCATTCATAAATACCTCCAGAGATGTGATCTCAACCACCTCCCTGGTCAGCACATTGCATCAATGCTTGACTACCCTTTTGGTGAAGAAATTTTTCTTAATATCCAGTCTAAATCTCCCCTGGTGCAATTTGAGGCCATTTCCTCTTGTCCCAACTCTTGTTACTTGGGAGAAGAGACTGACCCCCACCTCACTCCATCCTCCTTTCAGGCAGTTGTAGAGAGATATAAGGTCCCCCCTGAGCCTTCTCTTCTCCAGCCTAAACACCTCCAGTTCCCTCAGCCACTCCTCATCAGACTTGTGCTCCAGACCCTTCAACAGTTTTTTTGCCCTTCTTTGGACCTGCTCTAGTACCTCAGTGTCTGCCTTGTGGTAAGGAGCCCAGAACTGAGCACAGGATTTGAGGTGAGGCCTCCTCACCAGTGAGTACAGGGGGATGGTTGTTTTCCTGGCTCTACTGGCCATGCTATTTCTGATACAGACCAGGATGCCATTGGCCTTGGCTACCTGGGCAGAAGCTGGCTCATGTTCAGTGGCTGTCAGTCAGCATCCCCAGGTCCTTTTCCACTGAGCAGCTTTCCAGCCACTCCAGTCCTGTATTATTGCATGTGGTTGCTGTGGACCAAATGCAGGACACAGCACGGGGTCCTGTTGGACCTCGTATCATTGGGCTTGAGCCGTCAAACCAGCCTGTCCAGATCCTTTTGCAGAGCCTTTATCTCAGGGAGATGATCATTCCCGCCCAACTTGGTGTTCCCTGTAGACTTAGTGAGGATGCCTTTTATCCCCTTGTCCAGATCACTGATAAAGATATTAAACAGAACTGGCCCCAGCACTGAGCCCTGGGGAACCACTTGTGACGAGTCAACAACTGTATTTAACTCCATTCACTGCAACTCTTTGAGTCTGGCCATCCAGCCAGTTTTTTTACCCAGGGAAGAGTACATCTGTCCAAGCCATGAGCAGCCAGTTTCTCTACAGGAATGCTGTGGGAAATGGTCTCAAAGGCTTTACAAAACTCTAGGTAGGCAGCTTCTATGTCATTTCCCTTATCCACTAAGCAGGTCACCTTGTCGTAGAAGAAGGCACTTATTTGCCATAGGTATTTGGGTGAGTTTGATGGAACGCTCTGTAATCTAGACTTCTTACAACAATTGATTTGTTGTGATTTGTGTTGAGTGTTGTTGAAATTTATCTTTCTGGATTTGGATGTGTTTGAATTAGCTGATTTTTTCTGATGAGTCTTTGGAAGTGAAGGTAATTGATGTTGTGTCTTTTTGGCAAGGTTGGAAGTGCAAGGCTGCATGGGGTTTGGAATAGTTTGGGGATTTGGAGGAAGCAAGGTGTATTAGATATCCAGAAATCACTATTCAATTTTGAAAGTCATGGCTTTCTTATAGTAGTCACTTTCAGAGAGAAATTTTAGGAGTAATGAAGAAAGTGGTGTGTAGAGCCAGATCTCAAACTGAGGAGAAGTCCTGATGTCCTCTTTAGGCTTAAGGTTATTGAACTCAGGCTTTAATTAGAGAGACTCCGGCAGCTTGGAAGGCCCTGAAGGTGAAGTTCTGCAGATTCCTAGGACTTGTGACCATTATTTTAACACACAGCTCTGCAGGTTTTAAAAAGAAAGAAAATACCTGACAAAAATAGTCAGGTTAACTGCATTTTCCAAAGGGTTGCAACTCTGACTGCCCACAGGATTTGGCAAACTGCAGGACAAAGCCAGGCTTTACCCCTAAAGCTTAACAGCAGTTGTGTTGCAGCAGCAGCTGCTGCAGAAGGTGAAAGTACTGATGATATTGATGAGATTACTAATTTGTTTAGTAGATGGAGAATGAGGATTCCTCTGTTGGCTGTCATCATCCATCAGCCGTATGTTGCCCCAGGCAGTGGGTATATGCTGTTAGCCTGTTACTAATTTTACTTTGTTTTTTCTCAGCTTAGTTCTTTTCTTTGGTTCATTTCATTCATTTGTTGGGACTGAAAACTAAACAAGAAGGATGAAAAAAGCCCATCACTCTCTGTCTTTGTCAGAGCAGGTACCCTACAGCTCCTGCCTGCAGCCTCTTCTGTTTGATTTGACTGAAAGCTGCCAACAAGAGATGCGGTGGCCTATAAGAGAAATGCCTTTCAGGGCATAAGAAATTTTCTCTTGAAACTGGGGTTTTAGCCATATATGCCCTTCAAAATCAGTAGGTGAGGGCTACTTCATCATTATGTAATGTTGCACCAGCCTGCAAATGGATTAGTGATGCCTTGACATCACCATACCTGCGTGTTAACATATCGTGTTGTTGCGTGCACCATGGCTGTTGTGGATTTTGTTGTTGATTTTTTGTTTGGTGGCTTGGTTTTGGATTTTCTTCTTTAAATTTTGAGACATTTAAGATTATGCTACTCAAATTTTCGGTTCTGCAAGGGGTAGGAAGTTTTTGCAAAGGAATTTTGGGGTCACCAGTATTAATTGGAAGCCCATGAAGGGTTTTATCAGACAGCGATTACAGTTTCCCTTTAGGCCAGTTCTAAAGGGGAGGTCCAATTTGTAGTTGCAGATTATTTGACTTGGATCAAGCTTGCCAAATTGAGCATCCCTGTCAGAAATTATTTTTAATATTGTACCTAAGGGGTCAATTCCCACTGTTGTCACTAAATCTGTACATTAATTTGTCACACTCTTCTCATTCAAAACAGGCCTGGTATCATGGTTATGAATATCTTCAGGGTCTTTTCCAGGTAGAGAAGAGATAGGTGAAAGGGCTGTAAGGCAGTTTGAAATTTACAGGCTTTATTGCAGTGTCTCTTTTTTTTTTTTTGATCCTAATATTTCTACTGATTTTTAGTGGCACTCACCACAGTTTTAACTATTTGCTGAGCTTTACAGTAACTTTGAAAAATACTAAGGAGTCTTCCACAGAGAGTGAAGGTTATAGTACTATTACTATGGAAGGCATCATGTGTGAATTTGAAAGAAATGTACTTTAAAACATCACAGGACATAGGTATTAGTAGGGAGTGGAAAAAATGTTTTGTGGCTATAGTGTTGTATTCTGTTCTTTCTCTTTTCTCCTATTTCCTCTTCCAGTGAAAAGTAATTTATGGCCTTTCTCCTTCAATCTTCACGCATTCAGTGTGAGCATATTTTGATGATGGCTATACTGTTAAATAGGATTGGTCTTGTGCTCAGCATGGTGTATGTAACTGCTTCCTACCTAAGTGGATGGTAGTGGTGGTAAACTTTTAGGTATGTACTGATGGGAGCTTTGCTGGACCCTATTGACCTTCTGGGTGTAAGGTTGGTCTGTTCTGCTCCCTTCCTCATGCTGGGGGGACTTGCCAGCTTCTACAGGGCTGTGATCAACAGCTTCCCAGACCCCTTCCCTGGCTTCCTTCCTGTTGCTGCACCCAGGAGGGACAAGATCTCCCTCAGACCAGGTCTTGGAAAAGTTCGCAAGCGAGATGTTGGGGGAGGCTGGCTTTCACTAGTGCCTCCTGTGTATGGTGGCTTTGGCTGACGATGAGTCTCTTAAGCATCAGTGCAGACTTGTCTCTTCCTTACAACCCCTGCCTTTCTCTAAAAAATGTCTGAGGTTATTTACAATGCAGACATCACACAGAACAAGTGCTTACTATGATCATACTAATCAAGTGCAGAGTAGGATTGGACAAGCTCAAGGGGATTTCAGGGAATAAACAAGTGAATCTTGATGAAGTAACACTTTTTTTGTTTATTTGTTTTTAATAATCCACCTGCAAACAAAGGAATTCTACTCATCTTCTCGAAATAGCAGTTTTCTAATCAGATCTTTTTATCAGGCTGATGTCTTGGTAAGCCACAAGTTTAGTGGAGGGATGACTTTGGACAGACTTGAGAATCCCGAGACCCCAGCTTTGAGAACTTGTTAGTTTAATCAGCTCCCCATACGCAAACAATTTCAGCATGCTTTATGGGTGGCTTTTAAGATTTATTTTTAAATACAGTTGTTGATGCATATCTAGCATAGTTTTATTTTGCTATTTTTAACCACTTTCTTTTGCTTGCATGAGTATTGCTTGGTGCTTTATTCCAGATTATACTGAACTCCAGACAGGGAAAAACTCTCTGCAGAAAATATTTCTAGTGGCAATAAAGTAGGAAATCTTCTCAAGGATCAGTGGGGCATAAAGTGAGAGCAGAGGATGGCCAGAAGAACTAGGTTACTGCTCATATGCTAGCATTGGTGGTCACTGGAACTTCCTTCCCTATTAAACCTGTTAGTAGTATGTTAGTGGCATGAGATAAGCAACCTAGTCCTCCTCGAGCAAAGAATTTCCTTGCATGTCCCTTGGCCCTGTATTTGGGAAAGTTGGATGCCATTCTTAAGCTGTGCTACCATTGTAATGCCTTGATAAATACTTATTTTTAAACTGATGTCAGAAAAAAGTCTAAGTTGCATGTTAGATGTATCTATGTTTGTAAAATTGAAATTTGAGATGGAGAAAGCGTTTTATAGAATCATAGAATCATTTGGGGTTAGAAAAGACCTTTAAGATTGAGTCCAACCATAAAACTTTTCAACACGCCACAAGAATAAGCAGCATTTTTGGACTCTGTGAGTGAAATTGCTGGCTATTGGGTTTGCCCTTATATTTTTGTAGTCATGAAAGTGTCCAGGTGCCTTGTGATTTTCTTGTCTAAAGCTTCAAATGGGAGCTTTTTCAGCTGAATGTGTGGTGATGATTATGATGAGATCCTTTGTGGTATCTCATAAATTCCTGAGGTGAAAAGAGGTTTTGCTCTGTAGGAACTCATCATGATAGTTTGTTTTTAAATAGGCAGGAGTAAAGTTAGTGTGTTTTCCTTCTTTCTTTTTGACTGACTTCTGTGGGGAAGAAAAACTATCAAGAAGTGATAAGAAATGTGAGAACCCTTTCTGTAAAATCCCGCCATTAAAAGACAGCAGTATTTTGAGTAATTCCAGCTAGTTACAAGTCTTTTATCAAAGTGTTGTTTTTGCAAATTGTTTCTGTGCTCTGCATGTGTCTCTGTGTACTTAAACAGCAAATTATAATGGCGAGGGAAGAAAGGCATCCTTCAGTAGGTAGCAGCACAGCGCCAGCTGTTTGTATGTGCTGGGAACTGCCGGGTCACATCCTGGGCCACTTGGGAAGGTGAGGGGAAAGGAAGGCAAGGAGGAAAACAAGTAGAAGGAGGAAAAGTAAAAAACAAAGGAAGAGAAGCAATGGGTGCTGGAGGCTTTGCTTCTGTTAGCAATGCCTCCAACAGCAGTGGTTGTGCCCAAAGGATCCTGAGCAGGAGTGGTATCTCTTTAAAAGCAGTAGGGGGTTGGCGCTGGGGGAGTGCTCACAGCAGTAAGTATAACACAGCTGTGCTCTGTTTATGCTTAGGCTTCAATAAAAAAGCTATAAAATGTGAGATGTCATAGCTCCACTTTGCTTTATTTATACTATTTCCTCTGAGCTCTGTCACACTGCACATTCATCTGCTAAGTTGCAGCAAGAATGGAGATTAAAATATCACAGCTCAAAATAGGAGTCAAGCGGAAGGAGATTCATCATAGCCCTATTAAAAAATATGTAAATATGGGAATGAAGTCATTTTAAAGCTGTATGGCTCTCCTCAGTAGGCTGGGGAAAGCTGTGAGTGATGTGCTGTGCAAGTGACAGATTTATGGGACTTGTTCGCCTTTCTATTTTTCACTCCATCCCACCAAAATACTTTTAAGATTAAAAATATCAATTTGAATTGCAAATTTTCTCTATGCTATATATATATTTTAAAAAGGTTTTCTTCGTAACCATTGCTTAACTAATAAAGGAAAGAAATAATATTCCTGAGTAAAAAGGGTCAAAACCATGGTTTGATGTTGGACATGCAGTAGACAAGATTTGCCTTTCTAGAATGTTTTTTTTTTTTCATCCAGAGTCCTCAGAGCACTCACCAGGCATTATGTCAAGGGTCTCATGCCCTCAGAGATAGAGGACTGCCTTACTCTCCATATGCGGAAGTAACACTGAATACTTGGAGCTGCAGTTCTCAGAAATGCCCTATGGCCCACAAACAGCAGTATTTTCAATGGAGTTTTGTTCTTTTTCTTCCCCACAACTATTTTGAGAATGGAACTGGGGTAAGAACTCTCTATTCCCAAATTCTGATTGCTTTCCATAACTGCTGTGCAAAGAGAACTCCCTCCGCTAGCAGGAGCAATGCTCTTTTGAACTTTGCAGCCGGTCTTTGGTCTTTGATGTGGTCAGATTTGGTTATGAGTGTTCCCCTGGAAGAACAAAGCATAGATGTTACAAGGTATTTGAGAAATGAGGGGTTTTAATTAATACTCTGAAGATACAAGCAAGCCACCAAGATATTTCACCATGTTCAGTTCTGAAACCTGGTTTTGAATAAAGGAGATGAAATGTGCTGCTACTAAATGGAGCTGTGTTTTGTAGGTCAGTGTGGGTAGAGTGCAAAGAGAGGAAAGCCAAAGGAGAGTGCTGCTGTGCTTTCTGGGTATTGAAGTGTGAGCTGAAGGGCTTCAGGAAAAGCTGGAAACTTCTTGATGCAAAGTGACCAAGGCAAAGCAATGATTGTGTCTATATGACCTTGATAGCTGTTCAGCCCTTGAGGAATATTTTTATATGTCTGCCCATCCAAGTAGGATCGCTGTTCAACTTCTGATCAGCAACTAAACAATAAGAAACTTAGGCAAAAGGAGGGATCAAAACTTATCATTGAAGGTGGCTGAGAAATACTAGCCTTCCTCTTCTTTCTTAAGAGATGGTATAAAACTACCAGAAGCTAACAAAACTTAATTGACTGTCATCCTTAGAAGTTGGTGCTTTGTGGATAAACAAAGATTCAACTGAGCAAGACCAGGTCACCCATCTGTCCTGCTGTCATTTCAAACACAACACAGAACCAAAGGAGTCAGGCCACACTTTAGTCTCCAGTTATCTTATTCCTGGCGCTGCCAACATGCCTTACAGCTTGTGCAAGATGAAGTGCTAGTGCAAGTGGAAGGTTGCCCACTAAGAATGGGACTAAATCAACCTACTTCTCACAGAACTTGGTTTATATCCTGGAGTGGTGGCTTTCCTGATCATGAGTTTCACCCTGTCTTTTACTTGGGTGTGTTGGCAGAAATAAGGAGTGGCCTTGGCTTTGGGTGTCTGGTTTCTTTGTTTTGTTTCTCCATTTTTTAACTTTGATGCTATGAAATTCCAGGAAAGTCAGTTATTTTTACTACTCCAGTATGTGGTTTTGGAGTAGTCCTGAGATGTTATTGATTTATTCTCTAAGCTGTTATTGCCAACAGAAGAGACAGATATTTCCTTCATAAGCTACTTCTGTGCCATGCGTGTTTGAGCATTGCTGCTTCTGGCTGAGGGTAGTGGTCCTGGTACTTTTGAGTTGATTGACCTAGGAAAAGCTGTGGATACAGGTTGCTAATGTCCTTCAATCAGAAGAGTGGTTGCTTGCCTCTTTAAGAAGGTGCTGTACTCTGTCACAGTTTATGGTGTGAGTCTCCAGGAAATGGTTTGCATTTATGAACATGAAGCCTTCTCTATACTGGGTGCGCTGGTACCCTGCTGTGTTCATTAGTGTGGTGTTTATCCCAGTGTCCTTGGATGTGTGGGATGAGAGTAACATGGACTTGTGCAGACTGGGGTTTGGTTTTGTTTGTGTGCGTTTTAGGCATGTCAGTATACACATACTAACTCGATAACATTAACAAGCATACCTTTATTTTCTTAATGCAGCTTTATTCCTATAATCAAAGAGCTATAAAATGTAATTGAGCTTGACATATTCAAAAAGAAGCACTTGTAGGTGGTAGGTTACTTGCAAATAGTGATACTCCTCCTAGGTCACTTTTTCTTTCTTTCCCCCCCCCCCCCCTTCTTTTTGGTTTTGCATCAATCAAATGAGTTATTTGGTGGTGGAACTAAGAATGACATATTTCAAGATGCAATATGATTTATAAGCCCAAATCCTGCTTCAAAAACGACTTGGGAGTAATTTGGCTTGTTAGAAAAGAAAATAGATTTGGACAAAAAAGTGCTTTGCAATATCTTTTTTTTTTATTGTCTAAGCTGCAAAATTTCAGGATGTATATAATTTCATTTAACTAATGTTTTACTTGATCTGTGTTTCTTGAAAAAAGGCATTGATCACATCATGACAAAAGGCAATAATTTCAATATTGCAATATTTACCCAGCAATGGGTCTTGTGATGGGGACTTAGTAAATCCTGTTGAATTTCAGGGTCCAGACAGGTTTAGAAAAAGTATCTGTCCTTTTGTTAAAATGGTGGTGGAGAGAAAGTTCATGAACTGAAATGGCATTTCAGAGGGATTCTTATCACTCTGAAAACCACACTCCTACTTTCTCAAGTCAATCAGATTCTTGGTTCCGTCCCAGATCTTACCCCTTGTACTTTTAGAGTGTGTATCTGACTATACAAGTAACCTGAAGTATTGTATTTGCTCTATATGCAGTGCTGTGAAGTTAAATGCTTAAGAAGCATAACTTTTTTTCTTGTAATCAATTAATTTCTTTTATGTGCATGATGAATTTTTAAGAATAAAATACTGGTGTAACATTAACATGGCTAATAATAATTTTTATTGCAAAATTCTAAGAATAAAAGTTTTAATCTTAACAAGTTGATTATAAATAGACTTTATAAATATCAGTGAGTTCTGGCAGATTTAAGTCATGTACTTTTGTGTACATATATAACTTCATAGGGCTGTCTTATTGATTGATTGGATTTACATATGAAATCGTCAAAGTATTATACAAAGTTTAAAAAGTGTATCTATGATACATTTGGTTAAAATTGGAAATTAACTTTGGAATTAGTTCCTAAATTTGGATATCTTAGCTGAGGCAAGAATGTGATTTAATTATTTGGGAGTCTTTTAAGAAAATCTTAGAACTGCAAATTCAGTTTATTATGGGAACCTGATTTGAACTAAGCTCTATTGACAGTTTTTATGATCTAACCAAGTTCTGGGTTGCCAACAGTAATCTGTCCAGTTGATATGACCCACAGCTCTTTTCTTCTTTCTTTGAATCCAGGTGAGGAAATATTAGGTAAGAAGTCAGCATTGCTGTATGTCTCTTCCTTGCTAGCAATGCCAGTTTGCAGCCAGATGCAGTACAGCTGGGCTATGCTGAATACAGGTAATCCAGTGAATCCACAAAAGGATTAATATTTACAAAACATAAGGCTCTCCCAGGCATACTATATCAGTTTGTTAAATATGGAAGACTATTAAAGCTTGACAATACAACAGGGTAACTAATTTGCTATCAGTTACATTTTAATGAGAGTGTTTCCTAATGCCAATTGGTTGACACTGATGCTTCACAGCCTTTATAGCATTTATTCAGTATATTTAGTAACAGTCTTAATACTTGCTAGACTGAATATCAAAATTGCTGCTAATGCTGCCCTGATTAATTTTTTGAAAAGCAAACAAGAATAATTATTTTTAAATATATTTTTACAGTTAGCTTTGTAGTTGTTTTCCAAAGCAACATATCCATGTTGTACTATTGATCTTGTGGATGATTTTAAATGGACATATTACAATATTTTTACCCATTTCATGAGTTTTTTTCTCTCTAGAGGAATGCACCTTTAAAATTTTCTAAACTACCATTGGTTAACAATTCTCAAAATGGCTGCACTGTTAAAGCACAACTTAGAACCACAAAAATAAAATCATACAACTTTCACTTCTTATAGACAACTTTTCACTTTTTTTGAGACAATTGCTAAATCTAATTTCCTTTATAAATGCATTATAAGATGTAGAAAAATATAATGGGGTTTATGAACATTTTGGAATGGGTACATTAGCATTAAAAAGGTCAAAATTTGCTTTTGACTTTTCCAAAGTAAGTGCCAGTTAATTGTTCCTGCAATACTACCATGCTTTGACAGCACCATAAAGATCTCATTCCTCCTGTGTTTTGTTTTGAAAGCTCTAGATTGTTATTACTGTCCTGTTAGCATGCATGAATTTTTCTCTGAACTAGTTGTATAAAGCGTAAGGCTGTTCTGACTGTGGGCATGTCTGTTGCTTATAAGAGCTAGAATACCTGTGTTTACTGATTTGTGTTTTAGTTAAGTGCAAAGTTGAAGCCATCTGCTTTTGTTTGATTCACAAGCACTTGTGACTTCTTAGTGAGCAAGAAGGAGGATTGTCTTTGGTCACTTCATTCTCTGCCTCTAGGAATTACAGGTACTTTTGTTTGATACATTGTATATTTTGCTGGTGATGAGGTGGAGGCAGTGCTCTGTCTTCAGTTTATATACACCTCTTGAATGCAGGTTGCAGGTCAGCAGGTCTTGCTTCCTTCTTGAAGTCTTCTGTGCTACCAAAGGCAGCTTCCTGCACTTAGTCATTAGCTCAGTCTTTCACAGAATGACATTTTTTTGCAAACTCTTCTCTTTGGTTTGCCTTTGGTTGTATTAGTTAGTAGCTTACATCTTTTTTCCTGTTTGTTTAGTTGCACTGGAATCTCTTCCCCTCATCTGCGCTGCCAGCCTTTGTAGAAATAAGCAGCACTTACATGCAAATTCTGTTTCCTTCCAACCCTCTTTTGTGCAGTTTAGATGTGGATGTGTCAGATGAGGGGCTGTAAGTCCTTCTCAAGCCACTAGACATGATCCAGCCCTGTATATTTCTACATCTTGTGTTCTAATACCATAATTGCTTCCATATTATATATTTTAATGTGAGTCTCTGCTGGATACCCACAAAACTTAATTGAATAATAAGAGCAAGCAAAGAAGCTGAACTGGAAGCTTCAGGCTTGTGGAGTTCGCATCTGAGTCAATAAATGGGTCAATTTTCTTTTTTTGATGTATTTGCTGTTTCCATAAGCAGGAAAGAACATGCCTCCCTCGTTAGCTTTTGAGATAGGCTTGCTAGCCATAATTGAGGAACTGCAGGCAGTGATGGAGCAACTGGTCATAAAAGTGGATAGGATAAATTCTTCTGGTGCCTGGCTGCTGTCCCACCACTGCCCAGGAGCACCTTCGTTTAAATTATGAGATCCTGTGGCGGCCACACATCATTGTGGGGACCACACAGGTTTGGGTTCCTTGAATGTAGCAAGTGATGTTTCTGGCCAAACCAGAGGGTTACAGTGTGGGTCCAAACTGTTAGTAGTTGGTGAAGATGATTTGTGTGGAGGACAATCTTTTGAAAATACAGTTCTGCAAAATTCAGTAGAGAAAATGGAGTAAATGACATTACACACTACTCTACCTGCAACCCCTGCAGAGACAATGAGTTTACACTTAAATTTACAGCTTCCAAGGATAATGAGGAGCAGTAACTACATGACTGTGCCCTGGGGAAAGAAAGAAAAAACCAAAGATAATGCACTACTTGCTAGCTAGCCTAATGATGGCTATGAGACAGTACACTATTAGTCTTACCTTGTGCAGCAGTTTATTGAGAGAGAAGCTCTCTGCCTCTTCTCCTCTTACTCTCAATAGAGCCACAGTTACATTTTCTCATTAACTAGAACAGGATAGATAAGAATATAGATCATTCCTTTGGATATGGTGGTGTGGGATTTTTTTCCGTTGTCCAGTAAACATCACAGTTATGTTTCAGGGAATAAATAGAGTGAGAGTAAATCTCAACTGAATTTATTTAGCTGGAGCAGTTTTCACTAGCAACATGGGAACACAATGTCAGACTGTAAAAATAAGCAAACAAATAAAAATAAAGCTGCTATTCTAGTTCGTCAATTTTTAATTTTTTTTTTTCCAAGTGACTGTTTAAACTTTAAGTATTTTATTGACTTTTTTTTCCTGCTGCAGTTTTTCTGGTGTAAAAAGATGAGTAGGAAAATATTACGTAAATAACTGGGTCAGCTTTCTAGTGTTGCAAAAGATTATTCACAGAATATTATGATGCTTGAGTGCCATGTTACTGTATTTCTTAGATTACACTTGTTACTTGGATTTAATGTCTTGATTCAAAGAATCCTTAATGCACTCAATTGTAATATTGTTAGGAGTTGTAACGATGATAAAATATTAATTTGAATTGCAGTAATTACTTTAAATAATTGTCTTTTATTAATAAAAGTCCAAAGACTTTTAACATCAATAAGAATCTTTTTACCAACTTCAAAGATTTGGACCCTGCCCTATGAGAATATTGAGATATATTCTTAATGCTATTGGTTATGCTACTGTTCACTCTGATAATCATCATAATTTATAGATTCATCACACTTGCCTATAATTAAACTTTATTTTCAGAAGTATGATGGTAATTGGATTTCTCAGTTAAGACAACTATTGACATCAGTGCAGGAATAAGAGCACAGAGTAAAGATACTTGAAGTCGGATAACAGAAGTTAGGGGCTAAATTTCAGAAAGGTCTGAAATGTGACAGGAGCAGTGGTATTGAGAAGCCCATGGGAAGTGTGGGAGAGAGTGGATTGCCTTAAAGAGGAGCTGTGAGAGGCCTACTGAGGAGGGAGCAGTCTGCAGTGAATGAACTCTGAAAATGTGCGGTGTTATTCCCCCTCAGTTGGGTGCTGTGCTCTTTTATGGGGGCAAAAGCCATGATTCTCTGTGACAAAAAAAAAAAAAAAAGGTGCACTTGGGTTTCATGGAAATAGTGATATTTCAAGGATGCAGTACTACATAGTGTTTGTCTTCCCCAAATTACAGGTTAAGTACCCAAAGGACAACTGAGCATATTGTGAAAATATATGGGTGCTCGGGGTCACTACCACTTGCAGAAGCCAGATGCAATCCATCAGCTGCTTAGTGGTGCTTTGCTTTTTGTGTGAAGTGGCTCTCATGGAGTTGTGGATTTGTGGGTCACAGTGGATGGGAGCATGGTGTCCCTTCTCGGAGTCCCTGTCTCCTGGCTCTGAGCTGGGCTTCTGGACAGCAATTGAAAGGGGTTCAAATAGATTTTGTTAGAGTATGCTGATATTTTGCCTGGACTGAATGTTTTGCAAATGTTTTTTCTGTCATTTGTGAAAGTAGCTTAGGATTTGGATGTTGTGCTGTGCTTGTTTGGGTCCTGTTTCTTTTTTGTGAACCACCCAGATTGCTTGCCTGAGTGGACTGAGGGCAGAATTATGTCCTCAATACTAATTGCTGCAGCTTTTGTGAGGAAACAGGTGGCACCAAATCTTCCCTACAGGAACCATCAACTTTAGGTACAGTAAATTACATTTGCTCAGAGCTGCAGCAAACACCTTCCTCAACAGGGAGTGAAAAAGCATGGAAGAACTCAAAATATGTGAGTCGGGATTATATCTTCTTGAGTTTGCTGGAATGAGGCAGCTACAGAGTGAAATAGTGTAAAACCAGAAGTGGGTAAACTTGTTTGATTAAATGAGCATCTTGAATCTTTATGATATGGTCAAAATATAGATAATGCTAAGAACAGAACTCAGAATCTTTCATTTAAACATATACTGCTCCATTTGGAGCTGTTTAGAACTAGAAAAAAGGTACCAATGTTGCAGTCAATTAATACATTAACTAATACAACCCAGAGGTCAGTGTATGTTGGAAGTCCCACCCTCTGTGCTGATCAGGAAAGACAAAGCTGTTACATGCTCCAAGCAAGGGAGTCTCTGTTCTTTGCTCTAAGCTGTAGTTGTGGTCATGCTTTCAGTTTGACATCCTTGGTCCAGTCCCTAATGTGTTGGCCAAAAGAGAAGCTGCAACACTAACATGAGGCAAGAACAGCCTCTCTTGCAATGCCTCTAGCCTGGAAACAGAGAGAGTATTTGAAATCTCATGAGAGAGAGCTTGTCCTGATAAGCTCTCCTCTGTTATGAAGAGGTGATGGTTGAGCAAGCTGTGGGAATGGACAGGCAGTTTTCTGCAGAAGTCTTGGAACAGAAAATGTCCATGCCCTGCAGTGATTGGTTTGGGTTTCTAATCAAAGTGGTGTTCACATGAGACCTCAATTGTTCTGAAGAACAGAACCAAGCCCTTAAAAAATTGTTCTAAGTTTGCGCACTGAGAAAATATCAGGAAAGAGATATAGCAGAGACAAATAGCTTTCCAACCATAGCCATTAGTAATTTGGAAGTATGCTGCCCTTAAATGCCCAAAGTATTTTTGTCCTGCCTAGTGCTGCTGCCAGACCATTGCTTCTTTGGGAACAGACCCCTGAGGACCAGCTTTCTCAAGCAGTGACATGTTCCTGATGATTAGGTCAGTGCCATTGAAGGTTGAGTTCCGATAACTTGTATTTGGACCAGATGCCGCGATTATATTTATTTATTCATTTAAAAACACACTTTACACTAAGGCTGTGTATTTGCTAAAGATGGGATGAGTTGGTGGCTTCTGGATGCTTCTGGGAACAAAAGCGGAGACAGCTAAACTGTAGGAATTTGGTGAAAGCAGAAGCTGGTTCCATGTAACAGCATCCAGGTACTCCTGGCAGTGTGGAGACATATATGCATGTTTGGGTATGCAGCCATCTGGCTCCACTTGTTTCCTGGGACTTTTTTCTTTCCAAAGCCATTAATCTAGGGTGACAGACAAGGACAAGTATATATTTACCACTGTCATGGGTTCAGCAGCAGCAGTCATTTTTGTTTAAGAAGTAGCTGGTGTAGCACTGTGTTTTGGATTTTCGGCTTGGGAACAGTGCTGATAACACCAGTGTTATGGCTTAGAATGTTTAGGCTGGCCAAGGACTTTCGGAGTTTCATGCTCTGCCATGGAGGAGGGGAGCCTGGAAGAAGCCGAGTGGAAGCAGAGACAGGGCACCTGACCCAAACTGACCAAAGAGGTATTCCATACCATAGCACGTCATGTCCGGGAGGTA
>JASSUY010037484.1:0-25610 GCA_032466535.1 Forpus xanthops
GATTTATGTTATACCTTAGTTACTAAACTGTTCTTATCTCAACCTGTGGGAGTTGCATTCTTTTGATTCTCCTCCCCCTGGGACTGGGGAAGAAAGAGGGGGGAGTGAGTGAGAGAGAAAACTGCGTGAGGCTTAAACCACGACATCCTCAAAACATTGTGTTGCGTTACAAGACAGCAATGTGAAGAGCTGAATGGCTTGCTTTGCTTTTTAAAGACCATACATGCAGATACTGCCTGATCTAAAATGAGTATGAACAAGAGGAAGGGGAAAGCTTGTTCAAAGATGAGGTCATAGCAGGCCATGTGCCCTTCTGCAGTAAAACTTTATAGCTTAAATCCATAAAAATCCCATTTCAGAATGGGAGAGTGAACATAACCCAAACAGCATTACTTCTGCAATAACCTGCAATAATGATGTTAGAGAAAGTCATGGGGCTAAATTAACCCCCTTCATTTCGAAAGGTGGTGCACATAGATTATCATCAAAATGTTGGCAACTAGATGTTAGTGAGACTTCACATAAAAAAAGTCTCAAATTCTCTTCTTCAAATCTTGATAAAAAGCCACAGCTCAAAATCAACAAAAGTAAAAGACTCAGAGGAAGCACTTACTTATTTACTAGTTGAACCCATTACAATAGTTCTTGGGACAAAAAACTGAGGAGGTTTTTTGTGAGGTGCACATGTACACGCACACCTAAAGAACTTCAGATTACAGATAGCATACAGCAAAGAGGTATGAAATACCTGACATAAGTACTCTGGCACTTCATTTCCTTCACTTCAGATACATCCTCAGATGATATAAAAATAGGCTAGCATTACTTTCTGACATGACTAAGGATCTTTAGTTTTGATCTACATACAACTGCATTAATAATAGATTAAGGGTTGCTATCAAAGCATGATTACATGCTCCAGAAGGAAGAAACTACAAAGTACAGCTGTCAAATCACTCTCACTAGCTAAAGCAAGGGAAAACTAAATGCATCTGAACTTCCAGGACATTTGCTGGTCTATCTTCAACATTTCATTCCCGAGTAATGACTTCCATGCCAATGACACAAAATAGCATTCTCCTTCTTACTGACCTTGAGCAGACAATGAAAAAAAAGATTTTTTTCTTTAAAGGTGACAGTATCATTGTAGGACATAACACAATAAAACAACAGCCTGCAGAGAGTATGAGGAACCATGGGATTAACATTTTATTAGTTGATACATAAGAAGTAGTATTGGACATAGGCTTATTGAGTATTTCAATCCAGTTTCTCAAGGATTACACAATACGGACTGGATGATGCCACTTCAAAATGGTGTAACTCTGAGGAACTATTTAACTATTTCTTGTTTCCTAGTAACTAACAGTTCCTAGTAACAGAAGTTACTAAAATGACAATGAATGGCTAATACACATAGAAATCCTTTTTGTCAGAAACAAAGATCTGCAAGAGTATTTATGGAGAAGATCTTAGAAGGAAAATCCTAGATCACAGGTACTGTGGAGGCTAATGAAATATGTGGAAGATGAAGACAGGCCAATTTAGCTTTTAGCTTTTGGTGACTAATCAGTAGTATGAATCAAGACAGTGAAGTTTCCTGCTGTGTTTTCACTCCTGGTTAGTCACTCCAATATATACAACTTTCTGGGCTCCCAGACTATGAAAGGCAGAGCTATTTTTCATTCACAGCAAATTCACAAGTACCAAATAACACCATTAGCTTCTTATGGGATTTTACAACTTTTTTGACCACTATACTTCCTCACCCATATTAAAAGACTTTGAGAAAAAAAACTGATTTGACTATAAAAGTTTAGATTCTCCATGATTAATCAAATGAAAGAGATATATTATGAAAATCCAACACTATAAATTTAGCCCAGATTTTCATTAGACTCTGAGTCTGGCAGGAACACAGAAGGAAAAAGTAGGCTCTCAAGAACGCCCACAAAAGGAAAATAAACTCAACATTAAAAAGGAAGAATCATGTGACCAAAACTTTAACCTGTTGTCAATATTTTTAATCCAAGAGGCAATAATGTAGTGCTTGGAAACACCTACAAGCGATTAAGCAATGCTCAACAGCACTGCTCAGATGAAGCTGTTTACAACAAAATATGAAACCACTGCCAAATTTGATAGGTTATTAATAGATGAGCACCTGAGCACTAGGACCACATTACGTATTTCTTGGGTTGCTAAAAAGCATTATGAGTTAGAAAGAAGGGGAAAATAAGTTTTGATATTTGGATCCCATATTAAGGATGTGCATTCCTCTCTAAGTAATCAGAGTGGCAGTTTTATGCATAGCTAGAAGTGAAAGATGTGATTACCCAAGAGTAGCATATCTTGGAGTGCTCATAGTGGACAGTAACCTTTCATTTATCGCTGAGGTTAATTTCCCTTTCTAAGGGTCACTAACTTGATCTTATTTGCTTGACTTAACTGTTGATCTTCTTTAATCATAGCAAAAAAAAACATTTTAAGTAATGCCTGCCTGAATGCAGCTAATTTAATCATATGACCTTTTCCATCTTATTTTGCACCCTATGGCTACCTGACTTCTAATCAGACGCAAATGATTAGACTCTAAGTGGTATAGTATGCTCAGTTTTTTTTTTTATTTATGCATTTCTGAAAATGATGAAATACTAAATAATTGTATTATTCTGATTTACTGTTTTCATACCTTTATCTAAGTAACCTACTACTGCAGTATCTGGGCTTTAACTAATGACTTTTTTTTTTATTTTGGTTTGTTTTGTTTTGTCAAAAGAGTAATCCACATGCCCAGGAGTTCAAGCAGTAAAGCTCTGATGCTGATTACTCCTACTGTGGGAAAGGAGGTGCAGCTCGGCAGCCACTGAAGTGTCAAAGCAGCTAGTGTCAGAGAAAACACTTTACACCTCCCCTGGTGCTTTTGCAGGGGCTACTCATAAGACAACATGTGTTTCTGCAAGTATATGCATGTGGCTAATCCTGCCTTAGCTGGTGATGTCTCCATCTCTGATTTTAAGGCAGTAGTTTTCCAACAACATGTATTTTCAGGCAGTGGAGGCTTTCTATTTAGAAACAAAGATCAATTTTTCTCGAATCCAAGTGATGATAAAGGAAGCATAAAGTACTCTGCCTATCTGATTATCAGACTTCCAGTAGCCCTGAAACCACTGCTCTGTAGCAGCTAATGGCAATCAAAATTTAACTAATGTGGAGAATATGGCACCCAAAGGTTTAAGAACTTTCATCAGAAAGCTGGTGGCAGAAACCAGACCTCTTCATTCCCATGCTCTTTCCATAACCTATTTGGAAGCTTATTTAAAAAAACAATTTCTATTATTAGATTTTTGTGCTAGGAAGATCCTACAAAAAAAAGAAGTGAAATTAGGATTTCTGAAAGAATTATTTCAAAGAACTGCAAAGTTATCGTCCATTCTGTTATGAAAGGCTTTGGAAAAGTATTGAAATTAAAAACCTCCAGAAACTGTGGGGAAATGGTAGCCACACAAAGACAGACTGGATGGCCAAGTTATTATCTGCCACCACAGCTCCATCACTCAGCGGCTAATTTCTCTTCTATTGCATAGCAATATTTAGAAGTAATCAAAACCTGCTTTAATCAGCTATTATTGGGATCTGAGAGAGGGCAATAACATTGCCTTGCCAGAACTGTATCTCTCTTTAATAGCAAAATGTACAACTGGGCTGCAGATAATTTTCAGAAGTTAGTATGCAGGACAAAAAAAATGAACCTTATGAAATCAAATCCACATTCTACCCACGTGTGCCTTGCAGCTTTACATAGTTATATGAAACACAGTAAACCAGCTAATTCATTGCACAACACAAGACAGTGATTTACAGTTGTGCTGTGAAAAAATCTGGAGACTCTCAAATTTTAGCCTCATGTAGTTAGGTTTTGTAGCATCCTAGCAATCCTGTCTAGTTGAAAGCAGCATCTGACTCCATGCAGAACACATTCCTCTATTTATCAGGCAGAGAAAAGATGGATCTCTATTCTTTAACCTTTAATTAGTACTTAGCTACATTATGCACGTTGAGGGCAAGATTGGCCATAAATGCTTCCAGGGGCACTGAACACTTACTAGTAACCTTTGCACGTAGAAAGTATGTATTTCACCCAGACCAGCAAGAGGAAAAATATGTAGCAGAGGGGGTTGGACGGCATATAATTAAACTCACTTTGCATATTAGGTGAGTGACTAGAGTAGAAACCATTACTCTCTGTCTGAAAAGCAACTCTCAAGGTTGTTGCAGGCAGAACCACAGAGTGTATCTCTTGCAATATCAGGTATATGCTGCATATAAGTGAAAAATAGGCTTTTTGTTATGGCAGGGTAAAGACATCCAAATGCAGGACCAGAGTCTGCAAGGTGCTGAAGTAAATGGGAATTGAAGGCATAGAACACTTTAATGAATTCACACAGCAGGGTATCAGAATGGTCTTTGTTTTAGATATTTTACACAATCAAATTTAAGTCTTCATGCTGAGTTTGTTTTACTCATTTGATGTTGGCTTTATCACTCCAAGATGTTAAAGCAGTGAAGCTTTTCACTATCTAGTCAAATTACCAGATGTAAATATGACATTTTTCCCTGCCCCTGCCAGGGGGCTGGAACTAGATGATCTTAAGGTCCTTTCCAACCCTAACTGTTCTACGAGTCTATAATTTTAGGGAGCATGCTGATTTCATTACATTATATGGTGAGTGAAAAATATATTTATAATCTTAAAAATCTCAAATCATAAAAAGCAATCACACCCCAAACAACTAAAGCAGTATGTTCTACTGAATCTTTCTCTGTTTTTTTTTTTTTCCATGGATATGGCAGCACTTTGTAAATCTTGAATACATCACCATGGACTGATGCTATCTCGAGTTACAAATATTTTTTGTGAACAGCACTTTATACTTCTGGACTGCACGTAATTGAAAAGTCAGCTAATAACAGTGCTTAGAAATTAATTTATTTCAGGTATGCTATAACAACCATAATCAGCTATAAATCCTTTTGCCCTATTTGCATTTACCAAATTTGCCTTAATTATACTTCTGCCTAATTATGAATCTCAGACTAGAGGGGAACTTACAAGAAGCAATGATGCAGAAAGCAGAGGACAGTTTATTCCACTTCATGGATTTACAACTTTCTACTACTGCAAACTATTTGGCACAGGCTCTATTTGTGAGGTCATTAACATGTAAACAGTGTCACATTGAAGATGCATGAAAATGACGTACCATGGTAATGAAAAGTGATACTGAGTTTACTAATACAGATAAGGGTACACAGATTGCCTTTTCTCTAGAGTGCAAAGGCCTGTCACAGAAATAAATGCACGGGCCTTGTTGCAATTAATCTGAATCTTGTTCTTTTAAAGCTTTACTTGCAGATTTAATTAAAGCTTTCATGCAGCACACACTTTCAGAAAGTATCTATGTTTAATTGCTTTTTCTCCTAAATTAAAGAAGCAAGTGAAGGTTATGATTCAAAGAACAACAGGCAATCATAAAAAGAAAAGCTATTCTTAATACAGTAAGCATTACCTTGTTTTGACCTATGTAAATACACAGTACTGTGGGTATTGAAACACACTTCTTATAATTAATGTTACATTGTAACTTCCATGATGACATCATTTTCAATTGCTTAAGATAAATTTTTTCTTCTGTGAATGCAAAATATTGCATACTAAATTTCAACATGGAGGTGAATATTTTTTAAACCAATTTTTATTATTAGAATTATTTTTTAAGGAGAATGAAAAAAAAAACCAGCAATCCCCTTTACAAAAAAATTTCTCATGTTGACATATTAATTCAGTCTTTTCTTAATTTTACTCTGTTAAATGTTCCCACAGAGTAAGTCTATCTAAGAAATAGCACCTTAGTAAATATCAAGAATAAAAAGAATTAGAAAACAAAGGTTGCACAGTAACAGAAGGATATTCTGATGCTCTCAGATTTGCCTTTCCTACAGGTTCTGAGGAGAGAGATGGTAGGATGTGGAACAAAACCAATGACAAGGCAGCCTGCCTAGTCTCAAGTGAAAAAGCAAAGTACAGAGAATGAAAATAGAGCAATTTTAAGGAAGTTGTTTTCAGGACAGGACAGACATATAGTAGCTGGAGAGGAGGGGGAGAAGGGGAGCAAAAGAGGCTGAAGAAAAGAAGTAAAAGGAGGAGCAGAGGAAGAAGAGAGATGAAAAAAGAAATGGTCAGTAGGTTAACAACTCAGGCTTAAGAGCTGGGCACACACATTAGTGCTAAAAGAGAAAAATAAACTAGAAGGAAGACATTAACAGCAGGATCAAAGTTGTAAGATAAAACCCTTTGTGGACCAAGAACTGGACAAGACACTTCTATGAGTGTACAGTACTCCTGACTCAAAATAGGTTTAGAGAGCTTTGGGTTCCAGCAAAAGGTAGCTGAAACTGCAGTAACCTACTGAGCAAAAGGAACAGATCAGCTTTTGCTGAGAGTCTGTATTAGGACTCAACATGCAAACACTGTACCTAAGTTTTTAATTTATTTCTTTTTTTAAGCATACAGTAGGCCATCCCTGAAGTCTGCTAACATCCTTACGTGTTTCTTTTTTTTCTTTTTTCTTAGTTTGAAATATCTTCTCCAATTTTAACTTGAAGAATATTAAAATGCAGACATGACTCTTCCCTATTTGGTAAGCAGAAAGTAAAGTCCTACTGCCAGTAACACCTGAATGTTACAGCTAAAGATCAGGGCCTTATACTATCACATATCATAAACATTACAATCTTGCCATAAAAACCTCAGTACATTCAAAGCCTTCAATATTTCCTCCACTTTTGAAAATACACTGTAAGCCATGAATCTAGTAGTCCCTTTGAAGTGAAACTTCCATAGGCTGTTACTAAATAGAACCATAAGCTACAAGATATATTCCACTGTACTTACAGCACAATCCAATACACATCTTTAAGCAAACTATCTACCCAGCACAACTAAATCAGTATTTGCTGCAGTCAATAGACATGCATTATCATACTCAAGATGAGCGTGTTGGCCAATTCCACACTGGAAGATCTACTTTTCGCTTCCGATACTACCATGCAGGAGGAAAGCATACTATCACTACATAATGAGTGATAAGGAGTGGTATAATTGCTCTAAACCAGCTGATCCTATCATTCATATACAACTGTGAAATGCACAGGTTAAGTGAATGCTTTGCTTTCCCTTTGCTTCAGACAAACCAGAGATGCCTCTGGTAGCTCCTATACCTTCATTATCAGGGAATGGGAAAGCAGAGCAGCAAACTCCCTCTGCAGGTGAACTGAGTACAATTTAGGTACTCCCAGACATTTTGTTCAGCGTCTCACCAAGGGTTCTCAGATCAAATGCAGAAGTGGTCCTGAGCTTCAGCTGCTAAAAAAAAAAAAAAAAAGGCCTTTGCTTCTTTGTTCCACCAGCTCAGTACTCACAGGAGCAGACAGTTTATGACACAAGCCCTACAAAACTCTGCTCTGCTCAAACTGCTACCTCTTCATTTGGATCACTGCTGTTTTCTGATTGGTGCAGGAACTGACATCTCACAGTCCAACAGATTTCTCTCTGTAGCATACACTAAAAGCTACAGCCTAATAATAATAACATTAACAGTAATAATAAAATCTTTCTAGCACACTTGTAAGTGAAATAAGCCCATGATTCTAATATACATGATAAGCCTTGTAAAAGATTTGTTTCTGCAACAAGGTCTCTGGGACTGATAAAATGCCAAGCTTTGCAGGATTTATAAGCACACAAGCCTGACCATTCTTCTGTTTCCTTGCTTGATTAGTTTTTGTGAGGCCCAATTTCACAGGTGATGCAATCTTCCTAGCTACATTTTACATGTGGGCTATTGTTCTGAATTTAGGAAGGACCCTGATCAGACAGAATCCCTGCAGACTCTCACAACGGAGGTAGAGGGCTCGAGTGACCAGGAATGGCAGAAGAAAGCCACTGAGGAATGGTTCCTTATCCTCTCACGCCAGAGTAATTCATTGCAGGAAAACAATGACCAAGAAAAATGACAGAAAGAAAATTTGGAAATGAATGATGGTTTTGGACAGCTAGACAATACAGAAAGCAAATGGCCACTGTTCTTCCCTCCAGGGATCTGGCAGTCTAGATTTTAAGGGAGCTCAAGGAATACTGCAGATAAGAAAGGAAATGAAAAGGAGCTGAAAGAAAAGGAGCTAAGATTAGAACATTTTCATTGTGAAATTAAGAGTGAACACTGACAGATACTACCTTGAGGTGGATTATCATTAACCTGGCCATAAACCCTGCAGATAGGCTCAGCAAAGGCATTTGAGCTCAAGCATCTCCCATGGGATTCAGGGGTCAGAGAAAAGATTACAGATAAGAAGCTCAAACAAAACCATAATCAGTCAATAGAAGTTATTGCAATACTACTGACTACAAGTCCTCAGTGCCCTCTCCTGACATCATTCAAGGGACACAAACATCTCTTTACAGTTCTTATCTGTATCACAGAAGTCACTAAGCCCGTGGTTTACTGGAGCAAAGATGTCTGGCTAAATTCTACCCATTTTTCTTCACGTATTTTTTCTACTGCTTGTCCTCCTTGAGTCCAGGAGAGATACAATACAACATTTACCTTATTCTTTGCAGACATCTTCTGTTGATCAGTTCCATACTTCATTAAGCCATTTGAAAACTATCACTTCAATTTTGTAGAAAAAATACAACCCTTTAGCAACATAAATTATGAAGTGAGTTTTACTCTTCATATAAAGTATAACTTCTTTACTGTTAACACAATTACAGTCATGCAAAGTGTGATAGCAAGTTTTGGGTTTAGAGGAAATAAATTTCCAATGCCATTACTCCTCTTTTACAATAAATACTAATACTAAAATAAGGAAAGGATCTGTTTTCTATTTGAAGATTCAAAACCATAGAATCCAAAGTCGTTTTTTAGCTATCCATGTATACAGAAATGCAACTTCAGAGTAAAAAACACATGAAAGGCACCTTTTTCCTGAGGTAAAAGTCTTAAACGAAGTGACTGAAAATTATTACTTTACACCCTCTTTGAAACTATAATTCAGCAATGATGGTAGATAATGGCAAAATCTCAGTGCCTAGAAGGACGACTCTTGACAGCAAGCATGACTTATTTGGGAATGAAAGTTTTTAGGAAGCTACAATGTCACAGGCTGACTGAGGAATAATTCAATTCACAAATTTATAGAGAAGACAGTCCACCCTGATAAACTGCTAACACTAACAGAACAAGACTCAATATAGGACAGCAATACTCAAATACAAAGGTAACTTCTTTAATACATATTACTACCTCTACACTCTCTTGCCATTCCAAACATACATATAAAGGTAGGCTATCAGGCTTATCCTACAAGAGTATATGGAATCCAGAATTTCTAAAAGCAATTTCAGTATCTAATTCAAATCCCTGCATATTAGTTTAGAAAAGCAAGGCAGAGCTTTTATTAACGCGGAAGGAATGACGATCTCTCTAGACTGAGTAAGTACTTATTTTTCCTACATTTACATTGGTTCCCGCACTAAATGTCTGGTACCTTCATAAAACAAGCACTGTAAACTGAAACTACCCCTTTAAGGGCAGAAAAATCTTCAAATCCCAGCTCATGTGCAAATTTACTGCCTGACACTGAGGGACCAAGGACAGTAACTGAGTGTGACTGTGAATAGCATAGCAATCAACCACTTCTGATACTTCACCTCACTCCCCCTGTAATAACCATATATTTTAAACAGCCCAAACTTGCAGTACATTACAGATTATCGTTTCTCACTCAACACACTGGGCTAATGCAGTTTTAAAAAGTCTGGGTAACTTCAGAAATTACTATGGGTTTTCTATATGTAGGTATTGTAAAAGTAGCTTGGAGTGAGTATATAACATGCCTAGGAAAGATGAACTACAGCAGAGCTGTTTCTCCACATGAATGACCCGATCTCTGTGGCACCTCAAGAAAGCTATGTCACATAGTCAGATCACTGCCTTGGGGGCCTCACATATCAGAAAGATAATAAAAATAATAATGAAATCATAATAAAAAAGTATCTACTTATTGGTGGTCTGAGTGTTAATGATTACACACAAGTTTTTTTTCAACAGAGTAATGGGAATGTAAGTGTTAGCTGTAAAACAATGCAATCAGATCCAAAAGAATCAGGAGACCAAAAAGAAATCAGTGTAGCAATGACTGCAGACATATTTTTAAAAATTATGTGGTGTATTTTAATTAAAAATAACATTCTAATTCTGAGATTGCTTTGTATCTCCACATGAAAGCTAGATATAGTATCTGTCTACTCAAAGCATAAGGCATATAGCCCACAAATACATTTTTCAGTGATAGCAATTTTGTAAAATACCCTCCTTGCTATTTTCAGCACTGCATATTATCCAGAGATTTCAGTGTCGGCATTCTAGACTTTGCCAGATGCAACAAAACCCATGGGATAGTCCTTAATCATTTAAGTCTAGCTTACAAGACAACTACAGAAATTCACGTTTATTTTGGGTTACATGATTCTATGATACAAGTCTATGTATCTATGCATATTTAAAGATTCAGAAGAGATCACAGTCATAGTCTAATACATCAAACACATCAAACAGTTCAAACACACTCATGTTTTTCTGTTCAGTGCTCTCCTCCATCTGTAAGATGCAAACTGATGAGCTTTTTCTAGTTCCAGGGGCAGCTGCAGTTGAGCATACAAAATTGTTTTGCAGCTCTCTCACTGTTTTCAAATTACTACAGAAGTTTTAAACATGATGACTGCATATTTCTTGGAATTATCCAGAAATCACTGTTCAGAGTTTTGACAGCACTGATGATTTGGAAATTTCATCGACTTTGACTATTTGGGTAATTTTGCAGATTTGCTAACCTCTGCCTTCTGCCATAAGTACTTGATCAGTCACAATGACACTGGGGAAATGAACCACAACGGAAGTTTCTGTACAGAGCTCCAGAAGCCAGCATTTAAAATCTGTTAGCAAAGCAACAGACAGATAAATAAACTGAGAACAGACTCCCAGGCTCCTGAGCCAGATATACAAGACAAGTGTACTTCAACTGGGCCCCAAACTATCAAATTCTCCTTAAAGAAGGGTATGTTTGTAATCGCTTTTATATGAAAAAGCTCAATGTCTGCAGAATTAATTTTGTTGTAGGAGGAATTTTGCCCACTTTTGAATCATATGCAAAATGCCAGGCAACAGGATCTCTAATATTCTAGAGTCCATTTTAGTAATGTTTCAACATTGTATTAGGCTTCTGAATTGAGATTTCCATATAGACAACAAACCTTTGATGCACTTCTGTCTTAAGTCACCTAATTAGATATTTAGTACTGGACAGCCAATATCAGATTTCATTTGATCTATTATGATTACTATTTTATCAGAATAGTGGCAATATTTGTCTCCTATTTCTCTACTTCTCCTTTCATAAGTTGAAGTGACTTGTGAAAAGGCACAGCAGTAGAATAACATTATGCACCTAACTCTTGTGCAGCACTATTGTTGCGTAAGCATTTAATTTCAATAATAATCAGAACATGCCATTTCGGTATCAAGTTCAAATTGAGGGACAATATTGAAAGCTACTTTTGCAACTTTGTATTTAATTGGGGGTACATCCTACTCATAGCAATGTACTGAAGCCATTTCTTCAAAGCAATTTATAATAGTTAGGATCTGTAATTATCGGCCCCAGAATCTGGGGTAAACTGAATTCCCCAAACTCTCCATCAGATGCCAGTGTCTTGAGTAAACTCAGATGGTTCAAACACTCATTTTGTTTCTCTGATACTTGAATTTGCATGAATCTACCTGTTAGGTCCTGACTAATGATCAATGATTCCCAAGGGCAGAACCTTTCTCAAAATGAAAATCTCAAATACAAAAGTTAATGAGCATCGGTCAGCATGGCGGTGCTCATTGTCACTTGAACAACAGTCTTATGTAGTTCATTTAACCATAATTACACAATAAACTACTAATGTACTTTTCCTTCTCTGGTCTTTGTTGAATGGGTTTTGCCCAACAGAAAACATTTCAGGAGAAAGCACTTAATACCAGAACTGGCTGCCATGCTGAGAACACCAGTCATTACAAGCGTCGCTAATGACACCATCTCTATTCTTCATTTTTCTCACCTGAAATCGACTGCAAAGTCAAAAGACCTGCTGCAGAGTTAATGAGCACTATTATGTTTGCTCTAATCTTAAGAACAAAAGAACTCACAGAGGACTAACTATGGCCAGACAGAAAAAAAAAAAAAAAAACAACATAAAATCTGCTGCCTGACTGAGGTGAAAGGTAAAAAATGTGCCAGTTGTCAGGAAAGTAAGAGTGGGAGGAAAGATGCTGGCAAAGGCACTTAAACCCATTAAGAAGAAGTATAATTCTCAACAGCAATACTCAACTCCTTTTCTGTAACGTCTCTTGACTGGCTAGCTGGTAAGCACAAGATAAAATGGAAATAAGTCTCTGCCAAATCTGCACAGCTGTAGGCCCACCTCAGATGATTCATCAGCAGCTCTAGGGACTGCCAACTTTTTCTTTTTCAATTTTAATTTAGGATGGATCTAGAAGTGGCAGAGATAGCAGTCTACTAGGGTAAAGGAGCCCACAGCACATAAGGAAAGCAGCACACAAGACAATAGTAACTATTTCAGTACATAGATGCTTGCTTGGATGTTACAGCTTGCATTTACAATGACTAATCAGCAAATTTGAATATGATACTCAATATAGAAGTGATAAATTAGCAGTGGCAGAGTACTTCAAATTATGTTTCTCAAAATACAGAACATTTTATAACTGGTACCAACTTCCTCAGCTAAAAATAAAACTAAAAAATTCTGCATTCATCTAAGATTTCCACCAATTTCAGTGAAATTGTGTGGTGCATAAACTGGTGGAGAATTTGGTCCAAAATGTTTCCACCTAGGGGGGAGGCAATCTTGTCTGCTCTTTCCAGGGCTTTTTCTTCCCTTCTTTTCCAGCCAGGGAGCAAAACAAAACAGAGTTAAGATCACACAATTTCTTTTGGAAGAGTTAATGCACCCAAACTACAAAGTTACACAAATTGTATCATACAAACAAAAAGATGGATCTTTTCTTGAAGACACTGTGAAAGTATTCCCAATTATCAAGAGAAGCCCTATCCCATCAACTATTAACAGTCTCTATGATTGCAAAACTCAAGATAAAACCTATTTATAAAAAAAATTCAAACCACATATTTTCCATTGTCAGCAAAAATGACAAAATGATAGAATCCAATTTCTCTGAATAATGAAACAGTGTTTCATTTAATGTTTGGGCTTTTTTAGCATTTTAATATTTTAAATATTAAGTATATTTACTTATTCCAACTACTTTATACTTTTTTGACATTATAAAGGACTACATTTAAATGGTCCCAAATGGGTTATTTTTTTTTTTTTTCCTTTATAAGGCCTGTTTCATGGAACTATGGTCTTTCCATCCTGGGAATAGAAACAAATTTTAAAATACTGTATCTGTGGAAGACAGAATTCTTTTCTGACCTTCGCATTAATACAGCGCTTTAAAGAACACTTAAAAAAATTGCACTAGAAGTGTCAAATAATGTAATATGAAATCTGAATTACTAAGTAAATGAGTAGCTTTAATGTATTCAGAAATCTCAGGGAATTTCAACTAAGAGGTTTAAATTTTAGTTGTTTTAATTCATTTCAAGCATGGCCCTGCTTCCCAAGTTTTCGAGTTAGAAAACATCTACTAATTTTCCATAAATTCTATAAATTAATGCTTGATGCTTTTTCAAAATAATAACTGAAAAAAATATTTTAAAGGTTTGAAGGGCAACTAGAAAGGAATAAAAAATTTACTAAAATTTGTTCCTTTCAAGAGCATGGCATTACCATATGTACCTGAAAATGCCTACTACAGTCCGTCTCATGCAAGTAACACCCCATCTGCTTAACGTATATAAAAATATCTCCTAGTTTCCCAGGACTTTTAAATCTGAGTTTTAAAAGCACTGGTATCTACTGGACAGCTGATTTTTCTTGTTGCCAACAAGATTAAGCTTAAATGAATCGGGTTTTGTGACTAAGACCCCTAATATTTTGCTAATCCAAAGCTACTCCTTGTACCTGGAAAGTGAGAAAAGCCTCAGAAAGGGAATTGCTAAATTCACAAAAGAACCTTTCTCATTCATCACCTGCTGACAGCATGGAATGAAACAAAGGCTTTGGGTAAATAAAGAATCATATAATGGTATTACTAAGGACTGTATCAAAATGAATTGTTATTACTTACTGAAAGTTATGCTTCATCTTGCTCTCATTTTTTTAGTGCTCTCTCCTTTGAAATTGACACAAGTAGTGGCAACTCAATGTCTATGAATGATCATTTTTCATGAACAAGTAATAATATGTACACAGCAACAAATGGAAATGCTTGTACATGCCTAACCAATGTTATATTTCTCACAGAACAGATGAGAAAGAAACCACTAAATATATTCTAAATATAGTTACTTAAGCATGAAAATTTCTCACAGGCATGGTAGTGATATTTATACTTGCTACGTTTTTAGTAAGAAAATTTGTTACATAATGACATTCAAAGGACTCTAATGCACAGCAAGAGGCACAACAAACTGCTACAAAGCTTAATATTTCATTACAATACTGACCATGTTGTTTTCCTAAAACTTGTACAAAGTTTGTTTTTATAAAGCAACTTTTAAGATTTGCATTCACTACTTATGCATGAAACAACATGGCAGAAAGTGCGTGTCTGATGACAAAGAAGTTACTTACAGGTAGTAAGTGTAGGAGTGATAGCTTCTTCTGCCATGATGGTGGAAGGATTAGGCAGTGGTGGGAAAGGTGAAATGGAAGGAAAGAAAAGCCAAATATTAATGTATGAAAAATCAAGATGAAACTGAGACCAGAACTGGCGACACAAATGAAAGGTAGCAAGAATGCATATCTGAGCATATCATGCAGCATCTGGAACAGAGAGATGACATATCCAATCTCCATAAAACATTAAGCAATATAATATATAATGCATGCTCAAATCGAACCAACTTAAGTACACCTACTATTTAAGAAACGTGATGTATTTAATGCTCATTTATCTCTGCGCACAAACACTCCCAAATTAAGTGATAAAACACATCCAATTACACCTGAACAGGACCCCACCGGAAGTACTTGCAATCAGCTCTGGGGCCTGCAGCACAAGGAGGTGGACTTGCTCAAGCAAGTACAAAGAAGGGCCACGAAGATGATCAGAGGACTGCAGCACCTCTCAGCTCTGAGAGAGTTGGGCTTGTTCAGCCTGAAGAACAGAAGACTCTGGGGACACCTAGCACATCTTGAGAAGTATGGACCCAGTCACTCTTCCCTGCATCACCTCTTGCACAGCCTGATCCTCCACACAGACATCTTCTGCATAAGCATAAAGCACAGAAGCCCTCAAGCTACACTTTTCTGCCTTACATCTCTCTCTCTCTCCCTCACTTACAAGCCCACTACAAGCAGAACTGCAACCCTCCAAAAGGGGCAAGTTCTAAGCCAAATGAATTCCATGTATTGACTGCAATTAAAAAGAGGCTGGAGATTTTAAAACATATCTGAGCATATTGTCAAGTAACATTCACATGTTGGTAAGATAAAAGACTGAAAGTAATTTTGTAATTATTACAGCACATACATATAGCCCTTTGGCTACAGAGGAAACATATAAACAGGCCTTGCAAAGGACTATAACTAACGTTAACTTGCCTCTAGCTACATGCTTCAGGCAACTCTTTGAAAACTAGGCTTTCATCAAATTTTCTCTCTCATCTTCTTTGTGTGAAGATGCTGTTAGAAATATTTCCCATTTTTTATTCCCCTTTTTCTGGTGCAAACAGTATTGTTCAAACACAAGAGGCTAGGTACTTAATATTTAATCATGTGGCACATCTGCAAAGAGGCACACCTGTTAGGGATGAGTCTTAAAATATATCTAAGAACAGAGTAACGGGAAAGATGGAAAACAGTTATACGCTTCTTCCACCATCCCATATACCCTATCGTCTTCAGTAAGAAGCAAAGAACCAGGTCCTATCAAAGCAGATCAACTTACCTGCTGTATCAGCAAGGGGCTGCTTTCTGCTTCAGTCATAATTATATCCCCCCCGCCCTTCTTCTCAGAATAACTCATTCTCTCACTTTCATTTATTATCTCATAACACTGCCAACATTGTTTCTTGCCATATGTTGCCATGACAGAGATTTAATGTAATTAGTATAAATGTTCTCATACTTCTAAAAGATGTGTAATGATTTGAGAAACAACAATAAATACAATTTATCAGTGGAGCACTGCTGGTACTTATGCACAGAATTCTGCCAAATATGCTATAGAGATAAATTATTCCTTGTGAAAAAAATGCTGAAAATCTAGGACCTTTAATTTGCGTAAATGCCCCATTAAAAATTTGCATGAGATGAGTAAAATTAAGTCTCAAGATCCAGTTATTTTTATATTGTTACAGTTGTAAGATTTTCCATATGAAAGTCCTTGAAAAAGAGCACTGTATTTTTGGACTCTCAAGAATACCTGACACCAAATAAAAAACAGGTAAAAAGAAATCAATTAAAATGGTACAGAAACAGTGAGTTTCAGACTTCCAAGTCCTTGGGCCACATGCAAAAGCACCACTCACAATTGAAAAGATCTAACTTTTTTAAGAAATATGGACAAGTTCCATTTTACTTACTCCATAATGTATACAAACTTTCTATGTATGAAATGTCTTTTTCTCTTAAAGAGAGTGACCCAAAAAATTTGGAAAATCTTTGCCAAATTTTCTTCTGTGCATGGCTCTTCAGACATATGCCACTAGAAAGGCTGTCTTATGCCAATGAACTCTTTCTGTGTATAGGGATAATATAAAGCACTTTTATATCCTTCAGGACTGAAGACATAAATAATTTTCATAAGTATCACTTGTACAACAAGGCCTCAGTATAAAATTTATCAAAACCAATCCAAGGCTGCAGAAGGACTGTACTACTTGAAGCATAAACTTTTGGAACTGTGTAATTAGTGCAGTGATTTCTTTCATTGCCTCTCTTTTGCAGTTAGCCTAGAGGGAACAAGAGGTTCAGGGGTAGCACTGGGAAAAGATTGTAGCTTTCCTTCAGCCCTGTTATCTCCAATTTCTGTCCTAACTGCTTTAAATTACTGGCAAAGGTGTATAACTGAACAGCTTGATTTGCAATCAGGGAATGTGACCAGTGTATTCCCAGAACAGCTCCACTGAGTGCAAAAGCCTACCTTATCCTTCTGAGAACTAGGGTCGTGGAGTTAAACAGATGCCACAATTACATATAGTAGAAACTACCGGAAGGCTCAGGCACAGAGACGGCTGAAACCAGAAACTAAAGATAAGCAAAAGAACCTTTTCTGATGGAGAAATGCAGTGATCTGAAGCACTCTAGCCTACAACTGAAGCAGAAATCAGTATAATTAAATTTTAATGACTGCCTCCATACTTCATTCCCACTGCAGCAGCAACATGGTAGCCCTGAAACAAACCGTTGCCTCAAAACCATAAATGCTATTAAGCAAACCTTGGACCAACAAACCTAATTGCTCAAATTCTGCATATTTTTTAAATTTAGCTTAAATAAAATATATATTAAAAAAAAAAAGAAGAGAAAGAGTAAAGTAGTAAGGTTCTGATTTTCTCCAAGTTTTGATTTAATTGCTATTGCTTTTCCAAAGGTTGTCGGAATAGTTACTTCATTTTCACCCCTCTATTTCAAGTTCACCAAAAGGTGAACTTGCTGCATTTTATTTCTTATAAAATCCTATGCAGGCATATCAAAGACTGGCAGAGATTAAGGACCTTGCCTGACATTTAATATTCAGGATCAGATTCAAAATCCAATTTATTGTGGAGCAATATTGTGGTTACACATGCATTGGTTTCCACTGATTTCATGAGACCTCCTATGGGAGACATTCAGTACACAGCTGAGGAGAGAAAAGCTGACTAGCATTATTCTGACTTCACAGAGAGGAATCACCTCATTGATATGACCATACTGGTATCAGGAATAGCTTGCAAGTTCCTAGTCTACATTACATGACATCTTTATTCAGGAATATAGTTGAATGGATAAAAAAAAGATAGAACAGAACAGATAAAGAACTGTGAACAATCAAGTGGTGAGTAAAACTGGAAAGCACTAATCACTAACAGTCTTCCACTAGCCTTCCACTGACCCAGGTGACAAGCATGCAAATCTGGTTTATTTTAGTGAAAGGCTGAGTGTCCACACACAAAATGCTTTAGGGCACATGATGCTCCTACCCTCACTAGTAATACCATACTGTACACTGAGGTCACCTAATCTCTTTGTGACCCAACTTATAACTATTTCAGAATACCACTATATAGTGACATTAATAATAATAATAATGACATTAATAATAATAACGACATTAATAATAATAACATTAATAATAATAATATTTGCAGAACTTCTTTACCTACTGCTCTGACAGTTGATTATATCCAAAGCCTGTCTGTACTGAACTGAAAACTCTGCTTTCAATGTTGGACTTGTTTATTTGGCTACGGAATTAAAAGTCAAAAAGGCTGATCTGTGAAAATCTATGGTGCCTGGCAGCAACCCTGCAAAGAATGGTTGCTGGATGAAACGAGCTGCTGTATGAAATGAGGTGCCTATTAAAGGATTATATTGGACAAAGTCATGGTTATTACATATTGTAAACCCGCTTTCCAAATTTCTTGACAATGGAAAGCAATGGTTTGAAATTAAGTTAATTAAGCACTACAAAGCCCCAGAGACAGAATAAATTTAATCTACTGGTGAGATCTGGAGATCAAGTCTACAATTTCCATGAAAGAATGAATAACAGAGAGTATATGCCGTGGGATACGCTTTGGGATACAGGAATGTGAATGGTATATTGCTGTAGCAAACTCCAAGCAAGAAAAGTTTCAGAACATGTAGACATAGCACAGTGAAACCTTGCATTGCAGCCCAGGGAGTCGCATATAATAGTGGAGAGAGGAAAGTGGCTCCCAGGGGAAAGGTGCCACTGAATTAAAGGTGCTATTTTATTTTTCATTCTGATCTTTACTCCAGTAAAATGCCTAATAAAGTAAGAGAAATAAAATGATCAAGTACAACAGTCAAATGACACACTAGCTTGAAAAGATTGTTTCACAAAGTAGCACTTTAAAGTATCATAAAACTGCAAAACCACTACAGTTATAATAAGCTTAGAGAATGATTTACACATTGTCTTCAAATGCATAATGTATACACAATAACTCAACCAAGGTGAAACCATAGGGCCTCTCAGCAGCATAGTGAATAAATTCACCAATAAGAAACTATTGAATAATTGGTTCATCTTTTGCTTAAGTCATGAGTATAATTGTATTCAGGACCTTCTATGCTATGGCATCTGCTTTAGAAGTCTGGGACACAATATAGCAATCTCCTGAAACTCTCATTAAAGCCTAGTCACATCCTGTAACACAGATGAACCATTCTAACTTTTTAATGTTCACTTCAACTCATTTCACAGTTTGTTTTGTTCAAGGCTGCAGCATCATTCTGGGATATGTTTATGTTGTTGGTACCATTCTTTTTGTACTACGCAATGAAAATGTTTGCATTTGGTAACAGAGTTCCTGGACTTGTACTTTTAATAGTTTTATCTTTGTCAAAAGCAGATTTATTCCAAACCTCAAAGAAGTTCATATAGTGCACTTTTCTTCTAACAACAGAAATACTATGAATAATAATTACTGTGCAGTGGTAGACAGAAGGAATCAAGTATTCTTCTGCATTAACATGCAAACACATAGGATGTGAGCCTTCCTGCCTCAACAATTACATTATCAAAGGGCTATTCCCTAGAGAATTTAGCAGGAGCTGGTGTAGCATCCATTTAGCCAGAGACCCTGACACCTTATTTACTGTGAAACTTTTTGGATCATTTTACAATGCTTTCCCTTCAAGATTAAAAAGAACTTGTCTCCCTCAGGTGAATACATTCTACCTCTGGTGAAAACGCTTAAGGAAAGGCTCAGAGCTGGAAGAGAGAGAGGGATGAGTGCTGGCCAGGAATTATGAGAAGGATTGGCCAGACAATGTGAGAAGCCTTCCTCCCTGCATGGCAAGTGCTGTGTCTGGCCCTAGGGAGGAGTTTGGGAGTTCCACTGTTAAAATTGAAGGTATGAATGATGCAAGAAATCCAAAGTGGGAAGAAAAAAGTACTGCAAAGACAGAACAGATTTTAACTCGGCTATACTGTACTTTATTGAGAAGATTTGGTTACTGGGTCAATTTCATAGCCGCAGCCAGACTAACCCTGGGACTTAAGACTCAATCTCTTCTGTATGGTAGCATTTGACTGTTTTTCCTACCTCTTGTCATGACCTATCCCTCAGCCCTGGCCACAGCTCACCTTTCTCTGCAAAAAGCCCCTCTATCTCAGGGCCCAGCTTCTTTCTTCAAGGAGAGTGAAAAGCATCTACTTCTGTTGCCTGCCCTGAGGCCCTGTCAGGCAGCTGCCTCATCTGTGCACCTCCTCTGTTCAAATTCTGGAAGAATTTCAGGCATTTCAGGGGTTTGGACTATCTCAGACTTGCCAAACTAGTTAACATACAATTAAATCACATAGTGTTGGGATGAGCAAACTCAGGCCAAGATTGCTAACAAAGGAAGAATAGGGGATAATATAGAGTGCAGAGCAAAGAGGTGAGGGGTTAAGGGACAGTGGAAGGAGAATTTATGACTCAGCCCCTTTACACAGCCCTCACACATTCACAAAATTTATCTCCACAGCTGCTCAGGATACAACCAAAAAACTTAATTCTATTTGCTAATTAATTTCTTCCAATCTAGACTTAGCTTCTATGAGCACATGGATTTTCTTCTTACCCAGGCCACCTCCCTACCTAGGAGGTATTTTTCCCTTTATTATTTTTCCTTTTACAGTGTTGAGAAAGGCAATCAAGTTTACAAGCCTTACACTTCTAATGTACTAGTCTTCAAATGTTATTCAAAAGAAAAGAATCTCAGCTCATGTGTGTGTTGAACCAGCATTTAGAATCAGTCAGCACCCTTGCATCGTTTTCATTTTTTTTTTAGGGGATGACATTTACGCAGAAAATAGAGAGCCCACTCTTAGCACAATTTACCTTGGAACTAGTTCCAGTCTGATTGAGGATTTCTTTTACATTCAAGAATGAAACTATATCTAATTTTCAGCTGATCTGTTGAACAGAGTGGAGACTCACTTTCAGGATAGAGATACTGTTCTATTATTAGAGTCCATCATGCAGTACTAATGCATAAAGTGCTAGAACCATTAACCTTTGGCTGTTTTTCTTCTATAACAAAGCCACAAACATTAATTCATAGAGTATGCGGTGGGATGAAACAGATACTGTGGTTTTGTAAAAACTCAACAGAGCTTTGGGGTGGGAGAGAGCACTACTTTCTAAACTCTGTGGCAAAGGGCATGAAGGTAGCTGGATACTTTTGCCAATATTAAACTGAGAACTGCTGTAGGAGATGCTGTGATATGAATAGATACATAGAAAACATCTACTAATTGCTCACCTCTTCTTCATTACCAGCACGACCCCCAGAAAAATAATGACAAAGAGCAAGATGCCTGCAATCACACCAGCAATTTTAACGGTATGGTCAGTCTGCTTCTCAGGCTCTGGGTCTGGTTTTCGAGTGGCAGCCCCTATGGAATCAGAAAAAGGAAAAAGGAGAGAGAAAAAGGATAAGGATGTTATTCTTTCAATGGTTATCATTTAACCTACCGATGTCATTAGTCTTATCCAGGGCTAACAGATATCAGTGCCTGGCCTTTTAAGAAAAAAAATCCTGCTTCCACATGTGTTGATAAGAATATATTTCTTCATATTGTTCCATGACATTTTGCAAGAGTGCAACACAGGTGGGATACCTCTGCCAGTCCTGAACCTTTTATAAGAGCCTCCTCACAGATTGACAAATTTCTGCATTTTTATTACCTGTGCTGGCTACCCTTTCTTTCTGCCATTTAGAAACTTGCTAACAACACAATAACCAGCCTAAGCCTTTATCCAAATTTGATTTGCTGGAACGTATTCCTCAATTATTTTTCATAAATGAAGCTGTAATTCCATAACATATTAGCTTAAACACCTGGAAAAGTGAGATAAGCTCATTTTCCATGCATTTTACCCACAATTGTTTTTTACACAATAGACTTTTTTTTTTTTGCCTTTGGAAATCTAAATCTAGGTCACATCTGGTAGGCAAAAAGACTCCTTCTAAGCAATTTATTCACAAAGTGGGAAGCAGCTGATGATCACACCACTGGCACCTACATTTAATATCTGTTTAAATGAGATAACCAGTGCCTTACAGCAGCTACTGTCTTAGCTCTTCCAGCTTCGCCATTTAAAAAAAATAACATCGTTTGTACTGTTTACTGTATAATGTGATGGAACGTCAAATCCACGTCTGATGAAATATCCATTTCCTCCTCTAAATGAGTTCAGGATGAAAAATGTTCAGGAAGCAACATGCAATTCGCTAAACCGATTTTATGTTTTTATAGACTTACATTTTTTTTTTTAATCAAAAAGTGACAGCATTCATTACTTGAGGAACCATGTCATAAAGTGGACATAGGGATTATAGATCACTTTCCTGCTACAGCTTTTTTGGAAAGTAAAGCCTAAGTGAAGTGTAATATTTCAAGAACACATCCTGCTCTCATTGCCTGGGTTTCACGGAGCACTTTGATACCACAAATTATATTTTACTTGTTTCTTCACTTCTTTTTCTTGGAAAGTGTATTGGGTTTGCATGGCAAGGTTTTAGTAGTGGGACGGAATAGAGGGATGGCTTCTGTGAGAAGCTGCCAGAAGCTTTCCTGGTGGCTCATGGAGCCAATGTCAGACAGTTCCAAGATGGACCCGCCGCTGGCAAGGATAAGCCCATCAGCAACAGTGGTAGCACCTCTGTGATAGTTAAGAAGGAGGAGGGAAAAACCTGTGCAACTGCAGCCAGGAGAGGGGATAAAGAGTATATGAGAAGAACAGCCCTGCAGATAGCCAGGCCAGTACAGAAGGAGAGGAGGAGGTGCTCCAGGTGGAGCAAAGATTCCCCTGCAGCCCGTGGTGCATACCATGGTGAGGCAGGCTGTGCCCCTCCAATCCATGGAGCTCCATAGTGGAGCAGAACTCCACCTGCAACAGATAGAGGACACCACATGACAGCAGGGGGATGCCTGAAGAAGCCTGTGGCCCAATGGGAAGCCCACACTGGGACAGGTCCCTGGTATGATCTGTGGTCCTGTGGAGAGACAAGACCACACTGAAGCAGGTTTGTTGTAGGACTTGTGACCCCACATGGGATCCACACTGGAGCAGTCTGCTCCTGAAGGGCTGCACCCTGTGGAAGGGACCCACGCTGGAGCAGTCTGTACCTGAAGGACTGCACCTCATAGAAGGGACCTCATAATGAAGCAGGGGAGGAGTATGTGGAGTCCTCCCCTGAGGAGGAAGGTGCGACAGAGACAGGTGATGAACTGACCACAACCCTCATTCCCCATCCCTTTGCATCATTGAAAGGGAGGAGGTAGAGAATTCAAGAGTGAAATTAGGCCTGTGAAGAAGTATTTTTTAAGATTTGGGTTTATTTCTCATTATTTTACTCTGATTTGATTAGCAATAAATTAATTTTCCCCAAGTCAAGTCTGTTTTGCCCATGACAGTAACTGGTGAGTGAGCTCTCCCTGCCCTCATCTTGATCCACAAGCTTTTTGGTATTTCTTTTCTCCCCTGTCCATCTGAGGAGGGGAGTGATAGAGCAGCTTTGCTGGGAAACTGAGGTCCAGGCAGGGTCAATCCATTACAGAGGGAAAGTGAATCAGTGATCAGTTTACATGCAGAGAGTTTTGACAGCAACACCGCCTTTTTAACTGGGGTCATTGATGAGAATGTTCCAACGAGACTAACGTGGCTGATAGAAAAAACAGTGTGGTTGATCAATGGCCTCTAAATTAAGAAAAAAAAAACCACGCCTTAACAGAACTGGTAACAGAATAACTGAAGTTGGGACACTTGGTTCCTACCACAAGTCCCTGGAATACGCCAGTATTTGTAATTAAGAAAAAATCAGGGAAATGATGTCTTTTACATGACCTCCGCACAATTAATAATGTCATTGAGGACATGGGAGCCACACAGCCAGGTTTACCTTCCCCAACCACGATACCAAAGAATTGGAACATTGTCATTATGGATCTCAAAGACTGTTTTTTTCACTATTCCCCTGCACCCTGAAGATGCTCCAAGGTTTGCTTTTTCTATTCCCTCTGTTAACCATCAGGGAACAACAGGGTGTTATCATTGGACTGTATTACCACAGGGTATGAAAAACAGTCCAACAATATGTCAGTTATATGTGGCTAAGGCATTATCAGAGTTAAGAAAGACATATCCAACAGCTATTTGCTATCATTATATGGATGACATACCGTTAGCCTGTCAGGAACCACAGTAACTTATAGAAATTACCTCCAGCACTAAATCTTGCCTTGAAAAGCATGAGTTAGTTATTGCTCCTGAAAAGGTACAACAGCAACCCCCATGGAAATATTTCGGATGGAAAATCTTCCATCAGACTGTAGTGCCTCAACTGCTAAAGACTGATGGCAAAGTTAACACCCTAAACGATGTACAGAAATTAACTGGCACTACAAATTGGCTACAAATCCTTTTAGGTATATACAGTGATACCCTTCGACCTCTGTTTGAAGTATTGAAGGGAGAACCTGCCCTCAACCCGCCTCGACAGTTAACTCCGGAGGCTGAGTATGCTACTGAAAAAGTTAACAGAGCTTTAACCAATTGACAAGCTGCAACGATAGATTACCAGCTTCCAGTTACTCTATATGATATCCAAGGTCTTAGGTCCCTCAAAGGATTAATAGGTCAATGGGATTCAAGGGAAAAGGATCCACTACGTGTCTGGATCTTTTTACCAAACCGATTCTCCAAAACCATACTTATTATTTGTGAACAGATAGCACATAGAGTGTGTCATGGCCAGCAGAGAATGACAGAACTAACAGGAGACGAGCCAGACACTATCTCTCTCCCCTTAACCAAGATGTATTTTCAATGAGCATTTCAGAATAACACAGAACTACAAAAAGGAATGACAAATTTTGGGGACAAGTTACTCCACATCATCCACCACATAAGCTATTCTCCTGACAACAAAAAAAAAGAGATAAAATCAGTTTCAAAGTGTCGACATAACCCTGTAAAAGGCCCGACTTATTTTACAGATGGTTCAGGTAAAACAGGCAGAGCAATCACAGTTTGGTTTGAGAATAACGCATGGCATCATGAAGAACAAAAAGTTCAGGGATCAGCACAAATTGTAGAACTAGCTGCAGTAGTGTTTGCATTTCAAC